>JASDQU010105815.1:130748-146474 GCA_032191745.1 Picea mariana
AGAGTTGATAGGTGGTGGTGAAGTCTAGATCTTGGTGATAAAGTTGGGGCCACTTAGATGCCTCATGTCCACAGGAATGGAGCATAGTGGTGAGTGCAGCCATGGGAGGTCAACTAAGGCAGTCAGGGACACAATTTGAGATCCCTATCTTATACTTGATGTTGATATGGAACTGTTGCAGGTAGGTGGACCAATTCTGATGGAAATCATTATACAATTTCCCCTATGTTTGTATGAACTGCATAGGCTTGTGATTAGTGTGGATGATCGTCTCCTTTCCCATATTGTAATGTTTCCATGGATAACAAGCTTGTACAATGAAATATATTTTCTTGTCATAGGTGGGGTATTTTCGAGCAGTATCTGAGAGTGTCTCACTGTGGTATGCCATTGGATGATTGTGTTGAGTGAGAACTACTCCTACAACATAGTCATATGCATCAGTCTAAATATCGAATGGTTGTTGCATATTGGGCAAGCAGAGTACTAGAGATGAGCACAAGCGATGCTTCAGATCATCAAATGCTCGTTGTTGTTCCTTCTCCCACACAAAATTTTTCCTTCCACCACCCTTGGTCACATGGATGAGGGCCCATGCAATATGGGAGAATCCCAACACAAACCTTCGGTAGAAGTTGGCTAGTCCCAAGAAGATCTGAAGCTCGGTTAGTGTGGTTGGGGTGGACCAGTCGTGGATGACTTGGATCTTAGCTGGATCAACATGTACCCCTTTCTCATCAACAATKTAGCCCAAGTATTGGACCCTGTTCATGCCAAAAGAGAATTTTTCCAAGTTGTCATATAGCTTGTGTTGTCGTAGAGTGCTCAAAACTTGTTGAATATGCCACATGTTCTCCTCCCAAGTTCTGTTGAAGATTAGGACATCATCCAAATATACCACCAAAAAAGAGTTGGTGAAGGGTCTCAATACATCATCCATCAACCTCATGAAATTGGTTGGTTTATTTGTTAAGACAAATGGCATGACCAACCATTCAAAAAGACATTATTTGGATTTGAAGGTTGTCTTCCATACATCAATTGGTTCAATGGGAACATGGTTCTAACCAAAATTTAGGTCAATCTTGTTGAATAAATTTTCTCCCTTGAGTTGGTAAAGAAGGTCATCAATCCTAGGAATTGGATACTGGTTCCTAACTGTTATTTTGTTTAAGGCATTGTAATCGATGCAGAGTCACCAAGTTGTTGGCATGTTTACAATAAGAGTGTGTTTTTAATTGATGGAAAGAAAAACAATGATGATGGAAAAAAGGAAAGCAGTCATGACACCAGAAGAAGTCCTCTTCTATGAAGAAAGAGCTCGGGAGGAAAAGCGAAGATAGAGCTAGAGAAACCAGAGAGTTGGTTCTCTCAACAAGTTGTATCTTGTTATCTGAGGTTGTAGCCTCATATTTGAGTTGGTTCTCAAAGAATGTGATGTACATGAAAGTTGGAGCTTGATTGACATCCTAAGAAGAAGAGGTTTTCTCCCTTTATGGGTTTCCTCATGAAAATCAGTATATCTATGTATTCTGTGTGATTGATCAAATATTGTATATCTATGCATGTTAAGTTATCAACAAAAAATTAAATAATAATCTAGAATTATTCATGAAAAGACCAAGAAAAGTTTCAAGATTATATATATAACCGATTCACCTCCCCCTCTCAGTTATTTTTCCAACAATTGGTATCAGAGTTGGTGCCTTTGATCAAAGGTAGATCCATAATATTGAACATGACTAGTCATGAAGGATGTTCAACTAATAGAGCCCCTCTGTTTGATGGAACAAACTTTGCCTTCTAGAAAATAAGGATGAGAACATATTTAATGTCTTTGGGTGTTGATGTTTGGGATGTCGTTGAAACTAGATATGTGAAGCCTGTAGTGTTGGCCTCAAAATATGATAATATGGAGTTTATATTTAATGCAAAATCAATGAATTCCATCCTCAGTGGACTTGTAGAAGATGATTTTGTCAAAGTCATGCACTGTGATTCAACAAAAGTTATGTGGGACAAGCTGATAAGTAGTTATGAAAGTAATGAAAAGGTGAAAGATGCAAAACTTCAGACTCACAGATTGAAATTTGAGCAGTTAAATATGGATGAAGATGAAACTATCAGTAATTCATTCTTAATATGAAATGGAAGATGAATCAGTAAGACGAAACAATAGATGCATCTTTTCTAGTCCAAGAAATATTAAGATATCTTCCTGATAGATTTAACTCAAAGGTCTCTCCAATAGAGGAAATAACTGATCTCAAAAAGTTGACACTAGATCAACTTCTGGGAACCCTAACTTCTTATGAAATGATAATCACCAAAGGTATATCCACTACAAGAGAGACATCCTTTAAAGAAGAGAAAAACACAGACTCCGATATAGATGAGATTGAGGCAAAATTTGTGAGAAGGTTAAAGAAAGAATTAGGCAAATACCAAGGYAAGCTTCCATTCAAATGTTTCAACTATGGTAAGATAGGTCATTTTGCATCTAAGTGTCCTCACAAGAAAAAACACTAGAACTCTGATAATGAAAAGAAATACAAATTTAAGAAATATAGTAAAAAGAAAAGTTTATGTGCAAATAATGATGACTCCTCAAAAGAAACAGATAGAAATTCATCTTGTAAAGAAAAAGTGAATGATTTTATGCTTATGGACATAGGAAACCTTGGTGATGAATACACAGGAGGTGACATGAATGATGAATAATTTGTGGTTGATATAGAAGGTGAACTAATCAGTGCTTTAGAAGAGATTGGCATACTTAGACTTAAGAAGAGAAAACAAAAACAATTGTTGATGCAGTTTGAAAATAATGGTAAAGAACCAAGTGAAGATTTAGTTTTGTTAAAAGTAGAATTAGAAGAAGCAAAGAAAATAGAAGATATTCTAAGACAACAATTAAAAGAGAAGAAGGTGAGATGTAAAGCTCTGGAAGAAGAAGTAGTGAAAAATAGAAAAGAGTTGGAGAAGTTTCAAGCCTTGTATCACCAAAATCTATCAAGTATCAAAGCCTTAGAAGGATTATCCACCATTCTGAATCAACAAAGGAATCCAAAGTTGAAAACTGGTTTGGGTTATGAAGAGGGATCAAGTAGTGGTTGGCCAAGCAACAAAGAATCCATCAAGTTTGTCAAATCTACAACCAATGACAACAATAAAACCACAGAAAAAAAAGGAAGATAATCATTCGCAAAGGAGGAGTAAAGAAAAAGGTGCCAGAACTGAATCTGTAGAACAAATAAATAATACACCCTCTGCTCAAGGGAAACATCAGCATGGAAGAAATCGACCTACTCAAAGAAGATAACCATTTTCTAGGTACAATGATTTTTTCTATGAATATTGTTTCTACTATTCTAACTTTGGCCACAAAGCTGTAAATTTTTCCTTAAGATTTAGACATGAGCAATCAAGACACCCAAGGAATAAAAATCTTCCACAACAAAGAATGAGACTACCAAGTAACAAACAACCACAGATTGCAAATCATGTGATGGATGGGAAAAAGACGCACAATGAGCATAACAATCATTATGATCCTTTATTCAATGAGCCATAATGATACATCTTCCATAATGTTGGTAGCAGACCAAAGTGGAAAGAAGGATGATCATGGGGAAAGAAAGTGTGCAAAAAGTAAAGAGACAACTAGAAGGAAACACAACACGTGCACATGCAAGAAAGTGTGCACAAGGAAAAGTGACAGCTCGAAGGAAGAACAAAATGCGCACATGGGAGGAAGACCTAATGTCAGTAGGGTTAGGGTTTTGGTTACATATTGCAATGGTCAAAGAGAAAAAGATGTATAAATATCGATACTAAGGTATTATGGAGAGTTCAATTATTGTTCTGATTTTGGGAAGGATTTTGTAGTAGTTTCGAGTGAGTTAGTATTCGGGGTTACATTTTACTGTATGAACTATTTTTGTAAGATGTTGAGCTAGAGGACAGAAGAGGATGTAGATCTTTAGGATTAGATCGAAATATGAGGAGCCTAGTGTGACCTAGTTCGCCTCATATAGATCTTACCCATCTGAGGAGAATTGAAAGCACATGGCACTATAGATGCAGAACTATCATAATAAAAGAGCCAAGAGACAAATCTTTGTGGACGTAGCCCAGGAGGGGGTGAACCATGGTAATATCTGTGTAATGTGATGAATGCATGCATATCTTATTTCCCTTTTCTAGTAGCTATTTTTTATGCGTAGTGAATGAATGAGTTATTACATTGCTTAAATAATATGGTTGGACTATTAAGGGAATAAGCTGCTAAAGTTACTGCATAGTCGTGAATAACAGTAGGTTGTAGTTGCAATTTATAGTATATGGTCTAGAATACAAATCACAACTCTCACGCTCAATCCTTGGTTGTAAACACATGAGTTTTATAGCCACCCATTAAAGTTATCTCAAGTGAGACTGCGCAACACATTCTGTGTGTTGTATTGCCTTCTAGTTTACCACGAGGGCCGATAGTTTTAGAGGCTTTGTTGGAAACCTGTAAGACATGAACCCTGGGTCAATAACTCAAATGGTATAGTAGAATTAATAACCAACAAATGGTTCTTCTTTCATTGGTAGGAACAAGAGAGGATTGAGGATATGAGATAAGTCGAAGATTTATCGGAGGCAGATCAAGAAAAGGTCAAGGCAAGGACCAATGAGCCATTAGAAGGGAATGTTGAGACCATGGAATCCCATGAAAGAAGAAATAGAAAGCTGGTTGAGAAAGAAAGAGCTAGATTTTGCACAAAAAGACAATAGAAACCCTAGAATAACACCTCACAAATATATTGAGAAATACGTGTTTACTGACTCGAATGAAGTCTTTTTCTGTGATTTTCTGCATCTATTGCAGGAGTGGATACTAAGGTTGAAGGATAACCACACGACAAACCAGATTCGATAGTTATATTAGACCCCAGTACAGATTGAACAGTTACAACAGGTGAGCAACAAGTTCACCCACACAGTAGACTTTTGTCTTGACAGTATTGTGGCAGGCTTCATAACAGAGTTTGCAGTCGACACAATGAATTCATACAACGCAGAAGAGCATGAATTTCTATGCGGGCCTCAAGGAAGGTACATTCAATCATTGTATATTTCTATTAAGATACTTCTATATAACAAAGGAGTAATGACAATGGAATCAGACAACTAAACTTCCCTACGTGCATGGGGGAAGGGGGGAAGCACTGACAGAGAGAGGAGAAATGGAAGGAGGTAAGGATAAATATAAGAAGGAGGAGGAACCCTTGGAACCGATCATGATGGAAGATGACCATATCAAGTGGATCTTGGTATCAACAGGAAGGACACGTAGCGGAGTACCCTACCAATACAAGGTGAATACCAAGAAGAGAGTTGTAGTCGTGAGGGAAGGCTTGCTGAGTGATGAGGAAGAGGTAGAGGATCTTCGGGCTATGGAGTAGATTGAGTAAATATTACATGCAACATATGAGAGGAAGACAAGAGGTCCAAGAATGGAAAGAGAAGGAAACCATCCTATTCATATTAATTTGAGTGTGGAACCCATAAACCCATGTGCCACTAATACACCAAAGAGAACACCACCATTTAGACAACCAAAGTTCAGAGGAAGTCTGATAGCAAGAAGCACATCTACACAAGGAGAAACAACTAGAGGAGCTAGTTCAGGTAGCACTAGTCAAGTATCTACACCGTGTAGAGGTAGTAGTTCAACATTTAGAATGGTTGGACACGATCCCACCATCAGGTTACCAGATTTTTGGGGAGAAGCAATGGAAGACCCTGAGAAACATTTATTCATTTGTGCAAAGATTTGGGAAGCAAAACATATTACCGATGAAGATACTAAACTTGCGTAGCTATCTATTACACTAAGAGACTGCACATTAGACTGGTACATGAGTCTAGACACAAACAATGTCCCTAGGATGACAAGGACATTGGCCAAAATTAAGAAGTTACTGATAAATGAGTTCCAGAAGTTGAGCTTAGAGGATCAGTACATGAACGATATGATCAAAATAAGACATAAACCATGAGAGTCTGTATGGGAGATTGATCAAAGATTCAAGTGACTGAAGGGAAAGTTAAAATACCTCATTACCGATATGCAACATTGACACCTATTTTTCAACTCACTACTCCCACATTTGAAATACCCTTTATGACAAAAGAAATTTTAGACGTAGGCATAGGCTCCGCAAGTAGCCTTACAACTGGAAGAAAACCAATGGTAGTAGACAAACCCAACTATCGAAGAACTGAAGGAGGATTTGAAGAATCTAACGTTCTAGCTAAACCAAAACAAGAACAAGGACAAACACGAAGCCATTTGGTGTACCACATGCAGGACGAAGGGACACCACAAGAATGAATGTCCAATGTTTGTGCAGTATATGGTAGCAAGAATGACAAATTCGTTACTACCAAGAGGACTATGGTGAAAAATTTGCAAAAAATATGGTCATGACCCTTATCATAGCACGATGATGCAGAAATACCAAATAGTCCCAAAGAACTCGTATTGCACCTTTTGTAATTTAGTGGGCCACGATGATAAATATTGTAGAACTATGGAGCTAATGTGAGAAAAGACATCATATTCATATAGAGTACAGGCTGAAGTTATTACTAGGCAAGAAACGCCACAGTTCAATTCAGTTCTAGATCCATACAAGACCGCACAACAACAGTATAATACTGCGCAACAACCATACAATAACGCACAACCGCAGTACAACCCGACAAATCCCTAGTACAATACCGCACAATACAATGATGTGCCTTAGTCTAATGTGCCACGGGGAGACCGAGTAGGATACAGAGGAGGAGTATGGGATAGAGGAGGTTTTGGATGAGGTAGAGGACCAGTCACATGTCACAATTGTCAGAAAACAGGGCATTATGCAAGAGAATTCCCACTTCCACCAACAACTTTCATGTATTTTCACGCATCGGACCACGATACAGAGGAATTTCCAACATTACTAGTAAAGATTCAGGAAAAGAGGAATTAGAGCAACCAAAATGTTCAATGGATTTTAACTGAAGAAAGGGATGAAGCACGAAATATTAACATAGTCACTCACAGAGGAGCTAAAACAAGCACTGATGTAGCCCGATAGGAGCCAACACAGAATCAATGGGTAAATAAGAACACAAAACCAAGGAAGAAGTTCAACGCACAGAAGGAAAAGGGGATCTTTAAAGAGGACAAGCAAGAATTTCAGAAGGAAAACATAACGTCAACTTCAACTGCACAGCATGACAAGGAAGCACCAGAATACGAGATGCCTCCATCATTGGATCATACCCACAAGATGCGACCCATGCAACAAGTAAGTACAATCAAACACTTTTTGCAATCATGCGTAAAGGTATTAAGTGATTCCTCATCTGTGAAAATATTGAAAAACATACTAGAAAAATGTAGCAGCGAGACAGAAGAAAAACTAGAACCAAAAATAGTTAATCACCTACACACAAGAAGAAGAACAAGTAGGGAAATTAGACTAAATGCTAACATTGGGGATTTCAATGTGGGAGACATCATACTAGATCTAGGATCTGAAGTGAATGTATTACCAAAGAATACATGGCAATGCATGGGAGAACTAACATTAAGATACTCAATCATTCAATTGAAACTAGCAAACCAGCATAGAGTCCTACCAATCGATAAACTGAAAGGAGTGACAATAGATCTTGATGGAGTGCGCACTAAAGAAGATTTTGAAGTCATTGAAATAGTGGATGACAGAACACCATATCCAACATTTCTTGGTCTAGATTGGGCATTTGAAAACCAGGCCATAATCAATATGAAGATAAGAAAAATGGCATTTGATTCAGGTGAATATAGGGTCATTGCACCATTAGACCCATCAGAAGGGGAGAGGTTTGTAGAACCTACTTTCCTAGACTTAGAGGAAATCAACTAGTTGTACAAAAGAATTGCACACAGTGAGGATTACGTAAACCCAACTGCATATGGGATACTTAGTTGGCAAAGAATTACTTCATGTGCAACTGATTTAGACACCAGATTAGAAAAATGGCAGGAAAGGCTACACGAAGTATCCATGAGAAGATGTGCACGAATAGACTGGGCAGTAAGATGGGTAGGCACAAAAATCAGGGAACCACCCAGTTTTCATGGAACAAACGACTTGGAAACATTCTTGACACAGTATGAAGATACAGTGTTAGGAAATCAAATACTGCTAGCACTTGATTTAGCACTAAATGCCACACCTGCAAGATGGTGGGGTGCACACAAGGAGACAATTACATATTGGTACCAATGTAAGCGGTTACTGCGCATAAGGTTTGACATAGAACAGAAAAACAACAAACACCAGAAGTATGAAAGACAAGGGGCATCAACAGAACACTTGGAGAAGTGTAAAACGTTGTGGAAAAGGACACCTCTAGAGGAATGGCCTCGTCACTTCATACACACCCTAGAGGGCATACCAACGAATTGGTATAAAGACCAGGAATTGCAAAAAGGAGCTATGACCTGGATGACATTGCAGCATAACTTTTCAATCACTTTCTCATTCAAACATGAGAGCCCCAACATAGATCCATCCCTTAAACGAATCATAGGAGTAATATTCATCGAAGAACCATAAGTAGAATTGATCACAGAAGAAGAATAGTGGAACAAACAGATAGTCAAGGACCTATTGTCATGTTACCATGTACAAGAGGAAACACCAGATGAAGATGATCTGTGTGATATTCAGATTGAAGAAGTAGAAGGCAAAAGAGATGTGGAAGGCCCACCCATAGAATTCAAATTCATTTCCACGTCGATCAATGTAAAGAAAGTTAACATTGGGACAGTTGAGCAGCCCAAAATGGCAAGCATTGGAGATTACTAGGATGAGAAAACAATGGAAAGCATCATACAGTTGTTGCACGAATATAGCGACTTATTCACACAACCTTTACAGAGACGAAGGGTATAGTCGAAGAACTAGGAGAAATGAAAATACCACTTAGACCTGAAGCGAGACCTACTAGACAATGACCCTATAGATTGAACCCAATATTTAAACAGAAATTCAAAGATGATATTGACAGAATACTCGAAGCTGGCATCATAGAACCGATCGAAGAATCAGAATGGATAAGCCCAATGGTAGTACAGGACAAGAAACAATGAGGGATCAGGATATGCATCGACTTGATAAAGTTGAATGATGCATGCCTACACAACCCATTCCCTACATCATTCATGGATGAAGTGTTAGAGAACGTGGGAGGACATGAAGCCTATTCATTCACTGATGGATTCTCAGGCTACCATTAGATTAAGATAGCACAAGAGGACAGGTACAAGACCACGTTTTCGGCAGAGTGGGGATCTTACCAATACACAGTCATGCCGTTTGGACTGAAGAATGCACCAACAATATTTTCTAGAGTAGTCATTGTTGCGTTTAAGGAATTCATCCACCAGTTTCTTGAAGTATACCTGGATGATTGGACAGTCTACAGTCTATTAAAAAATCATGTGTAAGTTTTATGACTGATGTTAGAAATATGTAGACAGTGTCAGATATCATTGAGTATAAAGAAATGCATATTTGGAACACCGTTTGGGATACTATTAGGCCATATAGTATGAAAACAAGGTTTATTAGTAGATCCAGCAAAGATAGTAGTCATTGTTAAATTACCAACACAAAAAATAGTCCGTCGGGTAAGAGCGGTGTTGGGACACACAAGTTAATACAGGAAATTTATCAAAGGATATGCGTAGATCACAACACCAATGGAAAATATGTTAAGAAAAGATATGAAGTTTCAGTGGAATGACGAGTGCCAATACGGTCTTGATACCTTGAAGGAAAATATGGTCACTGCGCCAATATTATTTCCAGATTGGGACAATACATTCCACGTGCATGTAGATGCATCAACGACAACACTTGGAGCTATCTTGGTGCAACCAGGAGTGGGAGACTTGGATCATCCAATAGCATTTGCAAGAAAAAAATTATCATACTCAGAACATAATTATAACATGACAGAAAGAGAAGGCCTAGCCATGGTCTATGCACTATAGAAGTTCTTGCATTACTTATTGGGAAAACACTTCAAGATGTTCACAGATTACTCAGCCCTGAAATACCTAGTCAACAGGCCAGTGTTGAGGGGGAGAATCTGTCAATGGTTACTACTGTTCCAAGAATTTGACTTTAAAGTAATAGTTAAACTTGGAAAATTGAATGTAGGACCTAACCACCTCTCAAGGGTCACAAATGGTGAAGAACCTATGAATTTAGAAGAAAACTTTCCGAATGCACAATTATTCTCAGTACATGTTGCTGATGAATACTTCACAGATATCATTTAGTACTTGAGTATAGGTACTGGTCAGCAAGACTATAGCACCACGCGGAAGAAAAAACTGGTAGTCCGCGTTGCCGACTATCAACTTATTGCAGGACATTTATATAAAATGGGCGCAGATAACATCTTGCGAAGATACGTGTTAGAGCATGAGCATGAAAGACTAAGAATTTTAGCAGAATCCCATGAGGGAATAGCAGGAGGGAATTATGTGGTTAAAGCTACCACGTAGAAGGTATTACACGTAGGATTATGGTGGCCAACGATTCACAGAGACTCAAAGGAGTACTGTCAAAGATGCGATGTCTGTCAAAGGGTAGGAAAACCCAATAGAAGGGAAGAGATGGCATTACGAACACAAGTAACATTACATGCATTTGACAAGTGGGAAATAGACTTTGTGGGACCAATCAACCCACCAAACAAAAGAACAGGAGCAAGGTACATTATCACCATGATAGAATACTTAACAATATGGGTGGAATCCGCACTAGTAAAAGATTGCAGAGAAGAAACAACATCACACTTTTTGTTTGAACAAGTCATCACGAGATTTGGATGCCCAAGAATTATAATGAAATACCAAGGCACACACTTCATAAACAGTACCATCTGCACAATGAATGAAGCATTTGAAGTTCATCATCAAAAGAGCACATCATATCATGCACAGACAAATGGCACAGTAGAAGCATTCAAAAAAATTATGGAGAATGCACTGACAAAGATCTATAACGTCAATAGGGATGACTAGGACCTCAAAGTACCCATAGTATTATGGGAATATAGGATTACATGAAAAATGTTGACGGGGCACACACCATTTAAAATGGTTTACGACCAAGAAGTAGTGGTACCATTAGAATTTTTAATACCAAGCTTGCGCATAACATCCATCACACAAATGAAAAAACAAGGCATAGTACAAGAGAGACTAAATCAACTACTGACCATGGAGGAAGACCGAATATTAGTAGGATTCCACCAACAAGTTCATAAAGCAAGAGACAAAGTTTGGCATGATAGACACATCAAGAAGAAAACATTCAAAGAAGGAGATTTGGTATTGATGTATGATAGAAAATCATTACAGCACCTAGGAAAGCTTAGAATGCATTTGTTAGGACCATACGAAGTAAAATATGTCTCAGATGGAGGATTTGTATAGTTACAAGATTTATTAGGCATAAAACTCAGAAGAATGATCAATGGGAGCTGACTGAAGCTGTACAAGGACAATCGACTACCCATTGCACAGTAAAAAAAAAAATCGAAAAAGAACAAAAAGTAAACAAAATGAAATCGGGCGCAGTACGAAAAAGTTAGAAAGACAACATAGATTTAGAAATATAAAATCGGCGAGGAGAAACCCAATGGTCACATCCAGAGGGAAACAAGCAGGAAAATCAAAGTCAACGAAAGCAAGACAACACTAGGAGAAATTAAAGAACAACAATGACCGATGGGATGCGACATTAATTGCACCAACAAAACATGGGACAATAGGAGTAATGGAAAGTATGAAACTACCTAAGATGCATTGAACCGGTAATTAAGGTGCATTTAACCCATAACCAAGGAAGCGTACTCAACAAGCTTCATGGGAAATCCATACAACACACAGGCGCAAGAGCCAATAGTCTATGCACGCAAAGAGAATAGACATAGAGTTATAGAGGAGAAAGAACACAGAGATAGTTCATGGAGACCACAGAGACCGTTCGAGTCTAGCAGCCATTTGATACTCACCGCGATGGCATCACCCAAGCAAGCAGAAGTGAGCCAGACCGCCAGAAGAACCAAAGTTCAAACCAGGTCACAAGGGTAGGTGGAAGAAGGTGAACAATAGTCACCAAAGATCGTCAACATCGATGAAATCCCATCCCCAAAGATGATACCAGTACAATCCACACCTATCCTGGAATAAATCCAATAGCCAACACTAGAGGGAATGATCCAGGAAATACCAGTGGAAGTACAGGAGCCACATAACCAAGGAACAAAAACCCTGAAGGAGACACAACTAGAGCATACATAGGCAGCTCCGAATGGGAATGGCATGATGTCGAATCCAAAAGAAGCAGTGGAGCTAGATGAGTCCCAAATGACCACCCCAGAACAACCTATAGGGGAGAGGGGTGAAGATGTCTTGACTTGGCTGGAATGGAATATAGAGGAGCAATCGAAAGCCATTGGGACTTCGAGCTAACTAGCCAGCCACCACAATAGATGAAAGACAAGATACAAATACTCAGGTCACCCCGCAAGAAACCGACAGCAAAAATTGTTCTACCGCGCATACCAGCTGGGGTACATGTAGGACGAGAGAACTAGATCATATCAGGAAGCTCAAATATTCAGACCATGATGTAGCAGACGAAGCCAAGTTCCCATAACTTGCAAAGAGGGTCTTTGTACAGACTATGGGCATGAATCTCATCAAAGAACTGATTGATCAGCCATACCAATGGGAAAATAGGTTGGTGGGAATTTTATGTCTGTTGGAGCTACCACATTTTTGACAAGGCCAATGCGCAACAACATGCGTCAAAAAGTTGTTAGCAGTCACACATGGAGGGCACATATGGCTAGATAATCCCGTCCCCATAACTATTGATATTATCACACAAATAATAGGGTTACCAATTCAGGGTATGGATCCTGCCCTATTTCTGGATGACAAAACCAAGGAGAAAATGCTAAAAGAAGAGATGAATAAAAAGAATGGCACCACCAGGGGAACAAGAGGCATCATTGTCAAACGAATCAACAACGCGGTTTTTATTGGATATATCGGTAAATGTGGACATAAAATGATCTCCCTAGATCCACATACATCTAGAACAAAACAAGATAGGACATGACACTTTCCCTAAGCTCTAATCATTGAATATACTGTCAAAGAAAAGATGAATGCCATACCTTTGAATATCTCTTCCTTATATATTTGTTGTTCCTACTTTGCTTTGATGCTCTTGTGATATTGATCCTGCAATAGAACACAAACCAACCAAAATGAAAGCAACAATAGTATATTCAATGACAACCTATGCATGTGATCAAGGATTCATGCAATAAAATGAGAATGATTTTATGGGAAAGAAACATGCCACTGTATTATATTAAGTAAAAGTGGAAGATACAACCAACCAACCTTGATGTTGCAAAGTTCCCTTTTGGTGGCCCTTTTCTATAACACACACACTTGCTCCAATATTGCATGAAGATGATCCACAATATCTTGATGGACTAAAGTGAAGTCCTCAAGCATCAATAGTAGAATTCCTCACACAATTCTCTCCCTATTCAACATTAATCATTCCTTGCTTGATAGTTGCTTAATGGTTTTCCTTAACCTTTTCCATGAGAAATCCATCATTTTATAAGAGAAAGAGATATGGTTAAAGAGACCATGGTGATCCCACCAAATCAGAGAGGCAAGTAGGATCCCAACCATATGGATGCCACCTCATATTATTGAAGATTCCTTCTATAACTTTCGTGAACTTCATCCTTTTTCTTAGTCTTAAAAATCCACCGCACCTTGTCTATAGAGTAGCCTACGAAAGCTCCGCAAGCCAGGTTCTAGACAACCTAAAGAAATTAGGCATTTCCACAGTGTGTATTATTCTTAGCCTGCGACATCATTCTAAAAATAAGTTTTTTGGGGGAGGAAACCAATCAATTTTCTCATGAGAAATATCCTTTTGGGAGCCTGAACAAATGCTTGTAGAAACATCACCAGGGTGACCAAAATAATGTGTAACAACAACTAGATAATTGGGCACAGAAATATTAGCCTGGAAGATGCTAAGAAAATGCCACAGGGAGGAAGTCCCAGCTGGAGTCGTTGTAGTTGAAGCTCAGTGTGCGAAAGGCACCTCAATGAGTTGGGCACCATACTTATTGAACTTGTTCCTAGAAGACTACAAGGATGCACATGACCTAGGCACAGAGTTCCACTACTCATGGTTGATTACATTAATATCCTTCATGGGATGGAGGGAACCAAGGATGACCATGTGGAAAGAAAGCATGTAGAAAGTAAAGTGACAACTGGAATGAAACACAACACACACGCATGCAAGAAAGCGTGCACAAGGAAAACCGACAGCTGGAAGGAATAACAATGTGCGCACATGAGGGGAAGACCTAACGCCATTAAGGTTAGGTTTTTGGTAACATATTGTAATGGCCAAAGAGCCAAAGATGTATAAATACCGATACTAAGGTATTATGGAGAGTTCAGTTATTGTTCTGATTTTGGGAAGGATTTTGTAGTAGTTCTGAGTGAATTAGTATTTGGGGTTACATTTTACTGTATGAAATATTTTTGTAAGCTGTTGAGCTAGAGGAGGGAAGAGAAGGTATTTATTGAAGATTAGATTGCAGGCTGAGGAGCCTAGTGCGACCTAGTTCACCTCATATAGATCTTACCCATCTGAGGAGAATTCTAAGCACATGGTGTTGTAGATGTAGAGCTATCATAATAAAAGAGCCAAGAGCCAAATCTTTATGGACGTAGCCCAGAAGGGGTTGAACCACGGTAATATCTATGTAATGTGTTGAATGTATGCATATGTTTATTCCCTTTTCCAGTAGCTATTTATTATATGTAGTGAATGAATGAGTTATTACATTTCTTAAATAATATGGTTGCATTATTAAGGGAATACGTTGCTAAAGTTATTGTATAGTCGTGAATAACAGTAGGTTGTAGTTACAAGTTATAGTATATGGTCCATAATACAGATCACATCTCTCACACTCAATTCTAGGTTGTAAACACATGAGTCTTACAACCACCCATTAAATCTATCACAGGTGAGACTCCACAGTGCATTCTGTGTGTTGTGTTTCCTTCTAGTTTACCAGGAGGGCCTATAGTTTTAGAGGCTTTGATGGAAACCCGTAAGACATGAAACCTGGGTAAATAAATCAAACGGTATAGTATAATTAGTAACCAACACATAATTGTGGACAGAAATTTGCAGACTGTCTCTTAAAGAACTATAAGCCAGATTTAAATCACAGAGCTGAAAATCTCAAGGTTTGGAAAAAGAAAGAATATGACAAGTGTGGATTAGTGTTGTCATCTCAAAGACAAAAGAACCACTAGTATATTGAAAACAAGTGTTCCAATCATATGAAAGGTGACAAAAGTAAGTTCCTATCACTCAAATAAAGTAAATCAGGAAATGTGACTTTTGGAAATGATGCTCCAGGAAAGATCAAAGGTAAAGGTCTAGTAAGATTAAGTAATGGAAGAGGCAAATCTCAAGATGTATTATTTGTTGATGGATTAAAAAATAATCTTCTTAGTGTTAGTTAGGTGTGTGACAGAGGATG
>JASDQU010105815.1:146828-157120 GCA_032191745.1 Picea mariana
AGAGGAGAAAGAACATAGAGATAGTTCATGGAGACCACAGAGACCGTTCGAGTCTAGCAGCCATTTGATACTCACCGTGATGGAATCACCCAAGCAAGAAGAAGTGAGCCAGACCGCCAGAAGAACCAAAGTTCAAACCAGTTCACAAGGACAGGTGGAAGAAGGTGAACAATAGTCACCAAAGATCGTCAACATCGATGAAATCCCATCCCCAAAGATGATACTAGTACAATCCACACCTATCCTGGAAGAAATCCAATAGCCAACACCAGAGGGCATGATCCAGGAAATACCAGGGGAAGTACAGGAGCCACATAACCAGGGAACAAAAACCTTGAAGGAGACGCAACTAGAGCATACATAGGCAGCTCCGAAGGTGAATGGCATGATGTCGAATCCAAAAGAAGCAGTGGAGCTAGATGAGTCCCAAATGACCACCCCAAAACAACCTATAGGGGAGAGGGGTAAAGATGTCTTGACTTGGCTAGAATGGAATACAGAGGAGCAACCGAAATCCATTGGGACTTTGAGCTAGCCATCTAGCCACCACAATAGATGAAAGACAAGATACAGATACTCAGGTCACCTCGCAAGAAACCGACAGCAAAAATTGTTCTACTGCGCATACCAGCTGGGGTACATGTAGGACGAGACGATTGGATCATATCAGAAAGCTCAAATATTCAGACCATGATGTAGCAGATGAAGCCAAGTTCCCATAACTTGCAAAGAGGGTCTTTGTACAGACTACGAGCATGAATCTTGTCAGATAACTGATTGATCAACCATACCAATGGGAAAATGGTTTGGTGGGAATTTTAGGTCTGTTGGACCTACCACATTTTGGACAAGGCCAATGCGCAACAACATGCATCAAAAAGTTGTTATCAGTCACACATGGAGGGCACATATGGCTAGATAATCCCATCCCCATAACTGTTGATATTATCACACAAATAATAGGGTTACCAATTCAGGGTATGGATCCTGCCCTATTTCTGGATGACAAAACCAAGGATAAAATGCTAGAAGAAGAGATGAAGAAAAAGAATGGCACCACCAGGGGAACAAGAGGCATCATCGTCAAATGAATCAACAACGCAGTTGTTATTGGATATATCGGTAAATGCAGACATAAAATGATCTCCCTAGATCCACATACATCTAGAACAAAACAAGATAGGACATGACACTTTCCCTAAGCTCTAATCATTGAATATACTGTCAAAGAAAAGATGAATGCCATACCTTTGAATATATCTTCCTTATATATTTGTTGTTCCTACTTCGCTCTGATGCTCTTGTGATATTGATCTTGCAAAAGAACACAAACCAACCAAAATGAAAGCAACAATAGTATATTCAATGACAACCTATGCATGTGATCAAGGATTCATGCAATAAAATGAGAATTATTTTATGGGAAAGAAACATGCCACTGTATTATATTAAGTAAAAGTGGAAGCTACAACCAACCAACCTTGATGTTGCAAAGTTCCCTTTTGGTGGCCCTTTTCTATAACACACACACTTGCTCCAATATTGCATGAAGATGATCCACAATATCTTGATGGACTAAAGTGAAGTCCTCAAGCATCAGCAGTAGAATTCCTCACACAATTCTCTCCCTATTCAACATTAATCATTCCTTGCTTGATAGTTGCTTAATGGTTTTGCTTAACCTTTTCCATGAGAAATCCATCATTTTATAAGAGAAATATATATGGTTAAAGAGACCATGGTGATCCCACCAAATCAGAGAGGCGAGTAGGATCCCAACCATATGGATGCCACCTCACATTCTTGAAGATTCCTTCTATAACTTTCGTGAACTTCATCCTTTTTCTTAGTTTTAAAAATTCGCTGCACCTTGTCTATAGAGTAGCCTGTGGAAACTCCGCAAGCCAGGTTCTAGACAACCTAGGGAAATTAGGCATTTCCACAGTGTGTATTATTCTTAGCCTGCGACATTATTCTAAAAATAAGTTTTGTGGGGGAGGAAACCAATCAATTTTCTCATGAGAAATATCCTTTTGGGAGCCTGAACAAATGCTTGTAGAAACATCACCAGGGTGACCAAAATAATGTGTAACAACAACCAGATAATTGGGCGCAAAAATATTATCCTGGAAGATGCTAAGAAAATGCCACAGGGAGGAAGTCCCAACTGGAGTTGTTGTAGTTGCAGCTCAGTGTGAAGGCACCTCAATGAGTTGGGCACCATACTTATTGAACTTGTTCCTAGAAGACTACAAGGATGCACATGACCTAGGCACAGAGTTCCACTACTCATGGTTGATTACATTAATATCCTTCATGGGATGGAGGGAACCAAGGATGACCATGTGGAAAGAAAGCATGCAGAAAGTAAAGTGACAGCTGGAAGGAAACACAACACGCATGCATGCAAGAAAGCGTGCACAAGGAAAACCGATAGTTGGAAGGAATAACAATGTGTGCGCATGAGGGGAAGACCTAATGCCATTAAGGTTAGGTTTTTGGTAACATATTGTAATGGCCAAAGAGCAAAATATGTATAAATACTGATACTAAGGTATTATGGAGAGTTCGGTTATTGTTCTGATTTTGGGAAGGATTTTGTAGTAGTTCTGAGTGAATTAGTATTTGGGGTTACATTTTACTGTATGAAATATTTTTGTAAGCTGTTGAGCTAGAGGAGCGAAGAGAAGGTATTTATTGAGGATTATATTGCAGGCCGAGGATCCTAGTGCGACCTAGTTCACCTCATATAGATCTTACCCATCTGAGGAGAATTGTAAGCACATGGTGTTGTAGATGCAGAGCTATCATAATAAAAGAGTCAAGAGCCAAATCTTTATGGACGTAGCCCAGAAGGGGTTGAACCATGGTAATATCTATGTAATGTGATGAATGCATGCATATGTTTATTCCCTTTTCCAGTAGCTATTTATTATGCGTAGTGAATGAATGAGTTATTACATTGCTTAAAGAATATGGTTGCATTATTAAGGGAATACGCTGCTAAAGTTATTGTATAGTCATGAATAACAGTAGGTTGTAGTTACAAGTTATAGTATATGGTCCATAATACAAATCACATCTCTCACACTCAATCCTAGATTGTAAACACATGAGTCTTACAACCACCCATTAAAGCTATCACAGGTGAGACTCCACAGTGCATTCTGTGTGTTGTGTTTCCTTCTAGTTTACTAGGAGGGCCTATAGTTTTAGAGGCTTTGATGGAAACCCGTAAGACATGAACCCTGGGTAAATAAATCAAACGGTATAGTATAATTAGTAACCAACACATAATTGTGGACATAAATTTGTAGACTGTCTCTTAAAGAACTATAAGCCAGATTTAAATCACAGAGATGAAAACGTCAAGGTTTGGAAAAAGAAAGAATATGACAAGTGTGGATTAGTGTTGTCAGCTCAAAGACAAAAGAACCACTAGTATATTGACAACAAGTGTTCCAATCATATGAAAGGTGACAAAATTAAGTTCCTAACACTCAAATAAAGTAAATCAGGAAATGTGACTTTTGGAAATGATGCTCCAGGAAAGATCAAAGGTAAAGGTCTAGTAAGATTAAGTAATGGAAGAGGCAAATCTCAAGATGTATTATTTGTTGATGGATTAAAAAATAATCTTCTTAGTGTTAGTTAGGTGTGTGACAGAGGATGTGAAGTCACTTTCACTACCAAAGATTGTAAAATAAAAATAGTGAACACATGAGAGTTGATTGCAAAAGGGGTTAGAACTGAAAAAAATGTATATGTTATGAAGGGAGATAAGGAGGAATGTCATTCAAGAAAATTTGATGAAAGTTGGTTATGGCACAGAAGTCTTGGACACCTGAATTTTGATCGTATTGTCAAATTGAATAATGAAGGTGTTGTGAAATATCTTCCAATCTAAGCCTCATAATCTGTATGTGAATCCTGTCAAATGGGGAAGCGGACTCATTCTTAATTCAAATCGAAGAGTTTCACATCTTCATAGAAACCGCTTCAAATTATTCATATGGATCTATGTGGACCATTGAGAAAGGAAGGAACTAGAGGAGAACGCTATTTTATGTTGGTCATTGATGATTTCTCCAAACTTATATGGGTTTCCTTTCTAAGAGAAAATCTGATGTATTTGAGAAGTTCAAAATGTTTAAGGTGTTAGCTAAGATTCAGGTGGAGAAGAGACACCCATACAAGAAGAGTCAAGACAACAATCAACATCAAATCCTTCCTCCAGAATTACTCAAAAGAATCATCCTGCAAATCAGATAATTGGTGAGAAAGACAAAGGTGTGCAAACTAGGAGAAGGATAATCAAAGACGTCGAGCAATCACATATAGCCTTCATATCCATGGTGGAACCTAAGAACTTTAATGAAGTAAGTAAAGATGTAAATTGGTTAAAATCAATGAATAAGGAACTTGATCCGATTGAAAAGAATGATTCAAAATAGATGATAATGACTTGCTCATTGTGTTTATCTATGTAGATGACATCATCTTTGACAATAATAATTATTCATTGGTACAATGGTTTGTTGCTGCCATGCAGTCTGAATTTGAAATGTCTATGATAGGGGAACTGTCATTTTTTCTTGGTCTTCAAATTACTCAGAGGTATGAAGGAATATTTCTTTCTCAAGAGAAATATCTAAGAGAAATGTTGAAAAGGTTTCAAATGGAATATTCTACACTTGTGAGCACACATATGGTCACTGGATGCAAGTTAAGAAAGGATGATGACTCACCTGATATTGATCAGAGTTCATATAGGTTTATGATAGGTAGTCTGTTTTACAACATAGCATCTCATCCATACATAATGCATGTTGTTGGAATGGTAGAAAGGCATCAGTATGCACCTAAACAAAGTCATTTGATGGATGTGAAAAGAATATTTAGATACTTGAAAGGAACAATGAACTATGGCCTATGGTATCCTAGGAATCAAAATTTTCAGTTATCAGTATATTTAGATGTTGATTGGGATAACTGCATGGATGAAAGTAAAAGCACGAGTGGAGGCATATTATTCTTAGGATATTCTCTTGTAGCATTGTTGAGCAAGAAGAAAGGCTCCATTTCCTTATTGACTACAAAAGCTAAATACATTGTAGCTGCCACTTGTTGTACCCAGGTGTTGTGGATGATTCAAACACTTACAGACTTGGAGATCAGATTGTTGATATCTTCACTAAACCGCTTGCAAAATATCAGTTTGAGTATCTACACCAGAAGTTGGGCATGACCCTGTTATCAAGTTAAAATATTCTATCTAATCAGGGGGAGAGTGCTCATAGTATATCTAATCAGGGGGGGAGTTCTTATTGTATCTTTGATTAGGGGGAGAACAACATCACTCTCAGTTTTATTTGACATTGATGTCAAAGGGGGAGAAAAAGGTGTAGTTTGGATGCTACAGTTGGAGGGATAAGAAGAATAGTGCAGCCTTTCATGGTTGCCATCAATGACAAAGGGGGAGATTGCTGGCATGTTTACAAGAAGAGTGTCATTTTCATTGATGGCAAGAACAACAATGACGATGGAAAACTGGAAAGAAACAATGACACCAGAAGAAGTCCTCTTCTATGAAGATAGATCTCAGGAGGAAAAGAAAAGACAAGACCTTTCAATTGGTTTCGTAGGATAAGGCTCACAGGCTGAAACCTTTGAATACTTATAAAATCTTCTAATTTAGAATAAATTGTAAGCTCAGGAGGAGGAGTGACAATGGTCGTTGGATCGATCACTGTGAAGAATTTGGACCATTGGATCAGAGTCCAGACAGGAGGAATGAGCACGTAGAGGAGGAGAACAAATACCAGGTGTTATATTTGAGCACATGGACCAACCGTCATTGGATCCAAAGGTAAGTGCATGGGATTTAATTATTTTAGAGTGCATAAGAGAAAGTTGAATTTACGAAGTCCGAAGATGTGAAGGAATCATGGCCGTCCATTTAGGCAGGACACATGGTGAGAGATCAGCGTTGCGTTGATTCGTAAATCGAGAAATCAAATATAGGAGAAGCAAAAACTCATGAAGTTCAAGTTCGCAAAAGTGATCATAGTCATGGGTCATTGATCTGATGCAAAAGGAATGTCATGGGTCGTTGATCCGATGCAAGCGCAAGTTTGGGAATCAGAATATGGGAGGTGAGCCAACTTTTGACATCGTGAAGTGCGTAGTCATGAAACGCGAAGACGAGATCTTGACCGTTGGATCACAGAGAGATCAAGACTATTGATCTAACGCAAGCGCAAGTTTTGGAATTGAAATAAGAAAGGTGAACCAAATTTCTACATCGTGAAGCGCATAGTCACAAAACGCAAAGAGGATATCTCGACCATTGGATCACAGAGAGATCTAGACCATTGATATGGCAAGCATGGATTCAGGATTTCGAACATCAGAGAAAGTAGGAGAGCTAACTCATGATTTCATGAAGGTGATCACATTCGTTGATCAAGGAAGGTCATAGATCATTGATCTAACACGATGAATTTCGAAGTTCAAGAGTTCGGACCTCGAAGAAAGGAAGTGCTCTAACTTTTGACATCATGAGTCGCAAATTCTTGAAGTATGAAGAGGAGATTTGGACCATCGGATCACTGAGGGTCCTGGACCATTGATCTGGCACGATGTACTTCCGAGTTTAAAGAGTTGGTATATTAGAGGTGACTGGCAGAATAATATCCAATGTGCAAAGTCACGAAGCTCCCTTTTGAATAGGTTTCTGATCACAATTCATGGTCATGTGAAAGGAAGGGTCTTAGCCAGAAAGGATAGCACCCACTGTGTAGTTTTCTCAGAAAGGGAAAAGGAGACAACGGGATGAGTGCGCAAAGGTTCTCTCTATAACTGCCAGAATAGAGTGATGGTATCTGCCAAAGAATTTGAAGAGCTTTAGGTTGATCGCTAGAGGAGATGAAGAGTCTTGAGATAACTGCCAGTAGAATGAAGACTCATCACAGAGACAATTGACAAATGGAAAAGTGTCGAAGACTGTAACTGTAATAGAGAGGATAAGCTCAAATGTGACAAAGAAGAGGAAGGGTCACACTGACAGAGAAGGAAAATAATCTTAGGATAAGCCACTAATGACCAACAGAGTCAGTATAATTGCCAAAGAAGATGAAGAGTTGTGTGGATTATCTCATAGAGGACTTAGCATGATAAAAACATGTAGGACATAGAAGAGTGAGGCCCCTTTCCTGATAGTTTTTCATGCGAGTAGAAGGAGGTTTTGTAGAGGACCAAGAGTATATAAGAGGCGCAACACAAAGAATGAAGTGAGGGCACAAAGCATGAAATGTAGCATAAAATATGAACAAAGAGACAATGGTGCACAGGAGGAGAAAGAGCACAACATAGAAGAAAAAATATGCATAATTCGTAGAGGATAGAAGATGAAGAGGGTATTGAGCTATAACATATCAAATCAGATGCAGAGCAGAGTAGTATAGGAGAATAGTGATGAGACTGGTAAGCCATTTGAAAAATATTGCATCACTGTAATAAATTTCTGTAACAAATTTTTATATCTTAGGGTGGTAGGGAGGTGCTAGGGAGGACTATTGTCCTCAGAGTTTCAAGTGGGTGCTTGAACACAGGGAGTTGTAGCTTCCATCTAGTTGCAGCCAGAAAAACCAGGGTGTTAGGGTGGTGCAAGGAAGAACCATTATTCTCTGTTATACAAGTTGGTGCCTGTGTGAGTGGAAGTTGTTGCTTCCATCTAGTTGGTGCTGGAACACTCGGGGAGTTGGTGATTTCTTCTAGTGGGTGCTAGAGAAACTAGAGATTTGGTGCTCTCAGCAAGTTGTAGCTTGCTATCTGAGGTTGTAGCCTCATATTTGAGTTGGTGCTCAAATATTGTGATGTACATGAAAGTTGGAGCTTGATTGACATCCTAAGAAGAAGAGGTTTTGTCCCTTTATAGGTTTCCTCATGAAAATCAGTCTCTCTATGTATTATGTGTGATTGATCTCCGTTATACAGGTTGGTGCCTGTGTGAGTGGAAGTTGGTGCTTCCATCTAGTTGGTGCTGGAACACTCAAGGAGTTGGCGATTTCTTCTAGTGGGTGCTAGAGAAACTAGAGAGTTGGTGCTCTCAGCAAGTTGTAGCTTGCTATTTGAGGTTGTAGCCTCATATTTGAGTTGGTGCTCAAATATTGTGTTGTACATGAAAGTTGGAGCTTGATTGACATCCTAAGAAGAAGAGGTTTTGTCCCTTTATAGGTTTCCTCATGAAAATCAGTCTCTCTGTGTATTATGTGTGATTGATCAAATATTGTATATCTATGCATGTTAAGTTATCAACAACACATTAAATAATAATCTTGAAAGATTCCTGAAAATAACAAGAAAAGTTTCAAGATTATATATATAATTGATTCACCCTCGCCCCTCAGTTATTTTTCCAACACAATCTCATCCTTCTTCTGCACTAGTACAATCGATCTTCCGCAAGTGGAGGAGTTGGGTCTAATGTGACCCTTTTGAAGAAGATCTTGGATATGAAACCTGATTTCATCATTTTCCATCAGCGAGCGACAATAGACTAGTCCATTAGGTACAGGTGCACCAGAGGTCATATCAATTGGATGCTTGACGTGGCAGTGCGTCGGTACCCCGGTGAGTGAGGAGAAGACATCTCTGTATTCTTCCACGATCCTGTCCACTTTCTTCTGCTGCAAAGAGAGGATTTTTGTAGAGGCCATGGATGTGGAAGAAACCTTATTCTTACTATAAAAACAGATCACAAAGAAGATGAAATTCTCAGTCTGTTAAATGAATTTACTGCATTTCTTAGCAGATATTAAATAAATAGTGATAGGAGGCGCTACCTGTGGTATCATGTACAATTGTCTACCCAAATTAATAATAACACTGTGGGGTATAGACTCATACACAACATGATGCTTCCACAAATATAGTTGTCCTAAAAGAACATCACAAACTTCAAGGGGAGAAATATCACACAATACCTCATATTTGAAAGGATTTATGCATAAGCAGATGACATTGTTGGTTGACATGAAGATATCTTCCTTGGTGAAGCCATCCGATGGTGTAGGGTTGTGGGTGCGGTGTCATTGGCAGGTCCAGTTGCTTGATAACCTATTCTAAAATCAGGTTTGTATAACTACCATTATCGACAATGAAATGAAGTGGATCTCCCTTTACCCACATCTGTGAGTGAAAGAGGCATTCTCCCTCCTCTAGTTCTTCTGGTTTGCTTAGCCGGAATTTGGTGGTAGTGACAGTGGAATAGCATTCAACATCAATAATCTGCTTCCCTCCTTCAAGATTTGATTCAAAATCAAAATCAACCTCTGACATGAAATCATTTATCTCGACCATGAGTGACTTCTTGGAGCAACATTCTTCAGTGTTGTGTCAAGGGATTTTATGGTACTCACACAATTTTTTTGTGTTCTTCTTCATCTTCTCATTTCCCTTCTTATGTTGTGGCTTGTATTGGTTTTCTTGGGAGTGGACATATTCACTCTGTGTTTTGTTTTGTTGGTTGGGGCCACCTTTGCTCTGCTTCGGTTATGAGGAGTTTTCATATCAAAACTCTCGCCTCTTCTACTTAAATTTCTTCTCGATATTGACAACGTATCTATAATTCATACCCAATTAGGTGATGTCCAGAAAATCCATTTCTGTTTGAATGTATCTATCAAAATAGCCATGATATTTGAGCACCAGATGTTTCTCAGAGTCTTTGATACCAAATTTGGTGTGCATGATATGGAAAATATTGGTGAAATATGGTACTGTCTAATCCCTTTCTTGATGTACGGTGGTCCATTTGTTGTACTGGTCCTTGTAGATTCCAACAGGGTAGTATTTTTCTTTAATGGCATCCTAGAAGGAATCCCATGTAGGGGAAACCACAATTATTGCATGTTCCTCTATGACCCTTTTCTCAAAGTAAGTATTCCACTAGTCCTTAACATGGGGGGCAACCTTGAGGAGGGAAAAAGTAATATTTTCCCTTTCAAAAAAATTGTGGACCGAAAAATATCCTTCGAGCAAATTCAACCATTTATCTACATCATTCACATATATCAGTCCTTAAAAGAATGGAATATCAAAATTTACCTGTACCTTGAAGGGGGTTGCATGGTCGCTTGATGGAGATGCTTCTCCTGTTGGCAGTCATCGAAGGATCTACCCAAAGTTGTCCATCATTTCATTCCTTTGTTGTGCGAGGGCTTCCTCGAGCAACATTTTAATAGGATCTCCTGCTCCATCATATTTATTTTCATCTGCAATGGGTTTTT
>JASDQU010105816.1:1653-17448 GCA_032191745.1 Picea mariana
TGATTTTCTTCATGCATGAGCAAGTGTGTGTGTAAGAGTTAGGAGCCATCGAAAGGAGACCTACGACATCAAGGATCAGGTTGTAAGTTTCACTTTCAATTAATTCAATACAGTAATATGTCCCTTTCCCATAAAGATGATGTCACTTTATTACATAACTCCTTAATCATATGTATAGACTAGCTAGAGAAGAACATGCACCCAACTCAGAGTAAGCCCCTCACTCACACTGAATGAGGCGAATAAAATCATGATATTTTGGTCTTTCCTTTATTGGACTAGTCCTTAGCTCATTTGATCCCATTCATAGGCAACCTAGTTCCCCTTTTTTCGGTCACAGGTTTCCCCTTTACCCCATCCAACCATATCCACCAACCTCATTTACGAAGAATGAATCAATTCTTATACTCTAGTTGGCTTATTCAACCTTCTACCGGTGACATAGAAACCTAGGATTTATTGCGTCACCCCTGCAATCTCTAGAGCCAATTCTCTATCTCTTAGTATGAAATTTTGAAGCCTCTACCTTCTCCATTTTTGGTTGCTTTTTCTTTTGCACTCTTTGTGGTCCAAGATTCAATGATATACCTTCAAATATGTGTGCTAAACACCCTTGTTGTAGAGATATCCTACGATATCGATAAGTAGATGTAAATACCTTCTCGTTGTTCTTTCCTATATCTTCTCATTACACGATTGTATATATAAAATGCTCAATCCACATCAAGAAAACTACAAACACTTACAATACTAGAGGAAGGCACTCAAAATTTGGTCGAATAGTTCACCCTTGTTGGCAAATTCAAGAAACTTTTGTGTCTCTAGAAGCAAAGGATTAGGGAAGTATTTGAAACAAGAATTCTTTCTTGCTATTTGATTATGAGAAAAAAAAACTTCAAACCAATGTGTTGTGTGCTCTTCAAAGAAAAATTTTGGTAGGTTTGACACCCTTTTGTTTTAATATGGGAATCAATGATGAAGCTAAACTGCATAATAGCAAGATAATGGGAGATTTATCATACCTGCTAATTCCAAGGATTCCTGCAAAACTGCTAGCTCTGAAAATAGTTTGTTGAAGAAAATTTCAAAGCCTTTTCCTTTTTAATAGATGGTCACGAACAATAGTTCGCTAGTTCTGAAATTTTTAGGCTCCACCGTGTCCTCCCTCACTCATATTCTTGGCACACTCACCAAGAACAATCCTACAAGCCTCTACCATGGTGGCCAACATAGAGGAAGCTACATGCAACTCACACACCTTCTCTCATACATGTGGCAAAACTCACACACCTGCTCTCATACATGTGGCAGAACCCACACATCTGCTCTCATACATGTGATTTGTTTTGTTACAAGTATTACATGTTGAATTGTGAGGCCCTCATAATGAAACTTGCTAGCTCCTTCCTACAATATACAGTTAAAATTCATGTTACTTTTTGATGTAACATGCATGTACACATGGATGCATAACTACCTGTCGTGTGCTTGAAACTCTTTGCATGGGCCATTGTTCCTCTCATATTTTCATCAGGTAAGTGTCACATCGTTGAGGAAACCACAAAATGCATAAATGTCAGTGTGCTTGAAAATCTTTGCACAGGCCATTGTTCCTCTCATATTTTCATCGGGTAAGAGTCACATCGTTGAGGAAACCATACAATGAATAAATGTTTGTGTTCTTGAAACTCTTTGCATAGGCCATTGTTCCTCTCATATTTACATCGGGTAAGTGTCACATCGTTGAGGAGACCACAAAATGCATAAATGTCTACGTTCTTGAAACTCTTTGCATAGGCCATTGTTCCTATCATATGCAACTCTCCTTGTTTTAAAGAACAATTACTGAACCACATTGAATAACATAATTATAAGTTGGTCTAGAAAGATGTAGGTCACTTACAAATAAAAAACAAGTCTACTATAAAACTTACAATAAACATAAGAATGGATATGTTGGAGAAAATGATAATAACATGGCTTAACCTTTGAAGTTATTTTTATAGAAGATAAGAATCTCAACCTTAACTTCAGATAAATATAGTACGATGATGACTTTAAGGACATTAACTTTGAGAGGGATATTTGAAGTTTAGACCTCTACAATGCACAATCACCCTATACAACTTATGGGTAATACCTAAGGAATGATTCTATTTATATGTAACTAAGGAATTTTCCTATAAATTTAAACAATGTATTTACTTCTCTTAGTACTTATATATCTATCTATGTTAGGTTTCTTATGGACTTGTCCAATACATAAATATGTAGTACATTTTAGGGATAAATATCATGGAATATATTACATCTCAAAAATTTGTAACGTGTGTAAGATTTCAAAAGCGTATGAGTATGAAAATTAGCAATTAAATAGGTTGTTTAATCAATAAATTAAAAAAATACATACACATAATTTTGAAAATATTGTTAAATTTAGAGCTATTATTAAGTTCTTTTCAATTTACTAGACAATAATAGCATACGAAGGATCACTGAAAGATACACAATCACAAGGTACACAACATTTATCTTGGGAAACCCTCATGGGGGAGAAAACTCAACAAAAACTTCCTTAATATAGATTTCCAATACTTGATGTCAAGATAAAAAACCAAACACAAGAGAATATTCAACACTGAGAAATGTGTCTCTCTCTTCCTTCTTCCGACAACTGCAGCTTCCCTCAAACTTGCACACTAGATGAGTGACTTGAGTGAGTGAGTGAGTGAGGATTTGGCCTTACTTATTTATACTAGCTGAGGAGCGCTAGGGTGGTGTCTATTCATTGGGTGGGGCCAAATTCTCCAACTAGTGTCTAAAACCACCTTAATTAGGCCTACGGGCTGACTTCTCAATTAACAACATTTGTTTAGGGTTTGACCAATCCACAAAAGGGGATTTGGTCATACAAGAGTCCCAACATGATCAATCCACAAAAGGGGATTGATATATAAGATAATAACTCAATAATAAGAAGTATATTCTTTGCAATTACAATATTTCAACACTTACCCTTAACAAAAAGGGTATTCTACAACATCATCAGGAGAGAGAGAGGGAATCAACATCAACAACATCTGGAAAACTGACTAGCATATCTATAAATCATCATAAATTTTTCTCATCATCAATAACATAATCATTCACAAAATGGAGGTGGAATAACATCATAGTCATCATTCACAACATGGAGCTATAATATCATCATCATCATCATCATCATTTACAACATGGATTTGGAACCTGAAACATCAACATCAATTGGCATAAAATCTATAAAAACAACATCGACAACGTCATCATCAACAAAACGATGCTATAGAAACAACATCATCACAAAACGAGCCTATAGAAACAACATCATCAAAACATGAGGCTGGAGCTACAAAATCATCACAACACGAGGTTGGAGAAACAACATCATCATCATCATAGGGTAACATAATGAGGTAGGTGTAACAACTTTTTGTGGTACTCTTAGAGTCCCTAGGGATCTTCCCAGGAATCATAAGATTCCCTAGGATATAAAATACTAACAGAGCTACCATGGCGTACTCTAACAGAATGTCCTTACTGGACCTTTGGGATCTTCCCAGGAACCATAGGATTCCCCAGGATTATAAAAATCCTAACAGAGCTACCATTACTGACCACAAATAGCATATACATGCATATGTACTATGAAAAAACATCCTTGATTGACCTTCGGGATATGTCCGGGGATGATTAGTCCCCTGGGATATAAAATCCCAATTGAGCTACCCGTTGTTGGTCAGGATACCATAGTATCATCAACATCACTCCTCCTTTCGAGGGAGGTCCTTTATGACTAGAGCAAGATTGTCTCGAAAGTTCTCAAACTTTACATGAGATAGAGGCTTAGTCAACACATCTGCAACCTTCTCATTTGTGCCAACATATTGGAGATTTATATCTCCCCTCTGCACCATATCACAAATGTACCGATACTAGATTTATTTGTGCTTTGACTTGTCATGGAACACAGGGTTCTTTTCCATCTTTATGAAAATCTTGTTATCACTTAGAATCATGGTTGCCTCCATCTCTAGATCAAATAAACTTGTCCAGAAATTTTGAATCCATATGGCTTCACAAATGGTGAAACATGAATTAATGTATTCCACTTCTATTGTGCTGACAGAAATATTGAATTGCTTCTTACTCTACCATGAAGTCATCGTTGACCCTAGACTTAAACAACATCATGAAGTACTCTTTTTGTTAGAAAAAAATCCCAATATGAATCGGTATAACCAGCTAGTCTAAAGTCATGATCTCTGTTATAGAAGAGAAAAAATTCCAACGTACCCTTAAGGTATCTCATCACATGTTTTGCAGCAACAAAGTGAACATCCTTACTGGACCTTCGGGATATGTCCGGGGATGATCAGTCCCCTAGTATATAAAATCCCAACTGATCTACCCGTTGTTGGTCAGGGTACCATAGTATCATCAACATCACTTCCCCTTTTGAGGAAGGTCCTTTAGGACTATGCCAATCTTGTCTCTAAAGTGCTCAAAATTTACACGAGATAGAGTCTTGGTCAACACATTTGCAACCTTCTCATATGTGCCAACATATTGGAGATTTATATTTCCCCTCTACACTATATCATGAATGTAATGGTATTGGATTTCTATGTGCTTTGACTTCTCATGGAACATAGGGTCCTCTGTCATCTTTATGCAACTCTAGTTATCACTTAGAATCGCAGTTTCTTCCATCTCTAGATCAAATAGACCTGTCAACAACTTTTGAATCCATATGGCTTCACAACTCATGGAACATGAATTAATGTATTCCACTTCTACTGTGCTGGGATAAATACTAGATTGATTGCTAATCTACCATGAAGTCATGGCTGACCTCATACTGAAAAAACATCTTGAAGTGCTCATTCTGTGGGAAACACTTCGAGCCCAATCTGAATCAGTATAACCAACTAGTTTGAAGTCATGATCTTCATTATAACAAAGAACAAAGTCCAACACACCCTTAAGGTATATCATCACATGTTTTGTAGAAACAAGGTGAACATCCTTATTGGACCTTCAAGATATGTCCAGGGATGATCAGTCCCCTAGGATATAAAATCCTAACTGAGCTACCCATTGTTGGTCAGTATACCATAGCATCATAAGCATCACTCCCCCTTTCGAGGGAGGTCCTTTCGGACTATACCAAGATTTTCTCGAATGTTCTCAAACTTTGCATGAGATAGAGGCTTGGTCAACACATTTACAACCTTCTCATATGTTACAACATATTGGATCTTTATAGCTCCCCTCTGCACCATATCATGAATGTAGTGATACCGAATTTCTATGTGCTTTGACTTGTCATGGAACACAAGGTTCTTTGTCATCTTTATGAAACTATGGTTATCACTTAGAATCACAGTTGCTTCCATATCTAGATCAATTAGACCTGTCAACAAATTCTGAAGCCATATGGATTCACAATTGGTGGAACCTGCATTAATGTATTTCACTTATGTTATGATGAGAGAAATACTGGATTGCTTCCTACTCTTCCATGAAGTAATGGATGACCCCGGACTGAAAAAACATCCTGAAGTGCTCTTTTTGTTAGAAGCACTTCCATCCCAATATGAATTGGTATAACCAACTAGTCTGAAGTCACGATCTCCATTATAATAGAGACCAAAGTCGAACGTACCCTTAAGGTATCTCATCACATGTTTTGCAACAACAATGATCCAGATTTTATGTGAAATGAATACAGATTATTAATAGGTACTTAACAAAAAATAATAGAGATACAGTAAAATTGGTTTTCTATTCAATAAAGAAATAAGCTAAACTGTAAAAATGCAGCGGAAACAAGTTTGTTGGAATGGTGGCAGATTATCTCTGAGAAGAGATGTGATGGCTACACTCATTCACAAGAAGATGATTACAATGAGGCTCTAAAGGAATTTTTACAATAAACAGGAATGCCCAAAACCCTAGACATCCAAATACCTAACCCTAGGAGATGAAACGCCAAAAGTCATTTGGGCCCCGTTTGGGTAAGTTAGTACATTAACTTCTCGGGGTGGTAACTTTTGCCTACAATCTTCGTTTTAGGCGTATGATAGCCCGTTGGAAAGGTATCATTGAGGAGTTTCATTTTGGGGCCGAAATCATGCCTTTGGCTATCATTGAGTTGGTATGATACCAAAAAACCTTTATTTAGGCCCTCAAAATGGTCCCGGAAGTTAAGATTGCTAAAAATAGTAAATTACCAAAATTGCCAGAAAATTATTTTGAGCTAGTTGGAAAAGGTGGGTGGCCACCGATATCCGTATGGATAAATCCTCCATCCTTAGGAAGAAATGGTCTCCATTGCATTTATTTCCCCCATCAAATGAATAAATTTCTGCTGAATTTGGCCTCAGGTGAGCCACTTGCCTTGGTCCAGAAGCTACCCTGCTTTGATGACTTGATAAGATGGATCCTTTGTTGTCAGGTGCCCTTGATCTATGTGTTAAAAATATTATCATTGGATGATTATTGTATGTAGTCGGGGTTGAGATTTTTTGGTGTCAGCGGCTCTTCTATGTTTGAGGTGTCCAATAATGGTGGGAAATAAGGGCGAAGGAGATCCACGTTGAAAACTAGGTGCAGGCCAAGGAAAGGAGGAATGTTGAGCTCAAACACATTATCTCCCATGGCCTTGGTGATGGTGTAAGACACATAACAGAGTGGGTGAAGCTTCTGATGGGGTCTCTTAAGGTGTTATTTCTACAAGTGCAACCAAAATGTGTTGCCCACCTGAAACTTATGTGGCACCTGATGTATATCATGGTGCTACTTGTACTTGTCATTGGACTTCTATAGAATATCCTGAACTTGTTGGCATATGTGTTGGATCCACTCAATGAACCGAGTGGCTTTGTCAGCTTCATTTGGAGTAGGAGATGAGTCAGGCGAAGAGACCGCAAGGGGAATTACAGCATCTATGGGACCCAATGGCTAGAATCCCAACCCCACTTGAAAGGGGTTGTGGCTAATTGAGCTATGCAGGGCTCGGTTGTAGCTATGTTGGACATAGGGAAGTATCTCATCCCATATGCGAGGGTGTGTTGTAGGTGAATCCCCCTGTGGACAAGTGGATTCCCTCTTGGTCTCTAGACTCCTAAGACGAAGACATAAAAGTTCTTAACATGGACATTTACTTCCTTTTAGATCTAATCAAGGTAATGAATGAAAGAGAAGGAGAAAGATATGTACCTTATTCATGACATCTGTCCTTGCAAAGTCCTGGATGAGCTTTGATCCTGAGCTCCCTGATAGGTCCTGCAAAACAAAAAAGGATACAATGGAATTCCTACTCTATTGAGATTAGCTCAATCATATATCCATCTACTGCAAACAAAATCATATGGAACAAGAACAAGTTTGAAAGAAACAGGCCAGGAATTGATTATATTAATGAGAACAAGTAAAAGTACTTACAATCCTTTGAATGAAGGTGCAACAACTTCTTCCAGTTCTCCTTGTCCAACCCCTTTTCTCAAGTAATCTCCACTGCTTTCTTTGATGGCATCTCACTCATGAGATCATAAGTTTGATGTAATTCTCATTCTCCATTGTACCTTTCACCATGACAAGGCCTCCTTATATAACCTTGGAGAGGTCCAACCACTTGAGAGATCTTTGGGATAAGTTGAGGATTCCTCTCTTTCAGTTGAGGATCTTCCCTAAGATCATGCCTTGACCATCTATTCGAATCCAACTACCTTCAGGAGCTGAGGGATTCTTCCTTGATTTGCCTCAACAAACCTAGAATTTTCCAAAAAAAAAGTAGCGCTCCCCCAAAAGGGTTCACAGGGTGCTAAAAAACTCCCCCAAAGAGGCTTAGGGAGTGCCATCACTCCCTGAAAGTGGGTAGGGGAGTGCTCCTCTCCAAAATCAAGTTTTTTGTGTGTTTTTTTCAATGGAAAAGGGTTTGTACTCCCTGTCAAGTGACTTCTCTTATTCAAAACTAGTCTTTGGGGTGTCTTAAGTGTCTTTGTGATGTCATTAGAGGCACGACATAGGAAAGATGGAAATATACTATTTGTGACACTTGCAACACTTCTAGTCAAGATGCGACACTTGTAGACAAGATGCGACACTTACAACACTTGTAATGATGACACTTGCGACACTATCAAAGTGAGTAATTTTGAGGTGTAAAAGATTGCCCCCCAAAGTAGGAAGCTAGAAGATGATGATGACTGAAGTACTTTGTAGAATTTTTCGAGCAAGGGTATGGACATAGAGAAACTGGAAAAAGTTTCACACAACCATCAAACAAATGTTATGACATGTTTCAAAACCCAAGGTAGGCATACCTATGCTTGAGTGATAAAGACTTTTTAGGTATGTCCGCCATAAAATACACTGCGGATCCATAATTATATTTGAAAAAAAGTATATCCACTACAGAAACAATGTGGATCTATACTCCTAAGACCTGATTTGATCGTAGCCATGAAGAATACATAGTGGATCTACAAGACGACAAGACATAGCCACGACCAATACAAAATGGATCTATGTAACAGTATATGTGTCATATTTCAAAAGAATTCCTTTGCAACCTAGGAAAAGTATACATAAGAGTGATGACACTCAACATAGGGTATTTTTACCGATCCCGATGCAGTACGAATCTAACCATGTGAATAGATATCCTAATGTCGAACATGTCAAAAAATACTTGATTACCGGTCAATGATGTAAATCGTTAACAAGCCCGAGGGAGATCACCATTGATGTCAATGATTCCCAAGATAATCTAGTACATTCCAACGAATGCAAATGAATGAGCTGAATTCAAACATCTATGGAATCATTCAATCAGGGGTCAGTGATGTAAACCCACTGTTGGACATGAGGAGGCCTGTTATTGAGGTATGCAGGTCCCAAGGTACTAACTAGTTTCTAAGTCTAACTCCTAGATAATGTTCTGAAGTCGACAGGAATAGACTCGTCAAAGGAGGGCCTTGATGTATCCCCCATCAACAAAATGAAACTGACACTGAGATGAAATTGGTAGATCAAATGAACATGGACTGACATGGGTATTGGAACAGGATATTTGTGGTGGTTGACTCTCAAGGTAGATACTTCCCTTGAACACTGAGGCACAACAACAAAAACATGACATGGACCAAAAATTGATGATGCAGTGGATGGTGTGACTTTCATCAGTTGACCGAAAGGAGTAAAAGAAACTCAGAGGATTGGCTTAGTGCAGAGGTTCAGTGGATTAAAATGTGTGCAAAGACAAAGTGTCATGTTCAAGGGTGATCGTAAGAGTTACTGGTAGTGTTCTCAAAAACTTATTGTCTTGTTTTTTTCAATTTTTCCCCCATCCAGATAGATGAGTGCCTCTCTTTAATTTAATGAGCTTGAGGAGGCTAACACATGCTCGATATGACTCACCTTCAGTAAGTCCCTCTTCCTTTGTTTAAAGAACTGAAAGAAGTAAGGGTTTGATCCCATATGGGCCCTTCAATGTATGATTTCTTAACGAGTCCATAGAAGGTAAACATGGTGGTTTTTCATATTTAGAGTCTGAAAACAATTTAAAGGTGACTCCAATGTTGTACTTTTTTGCAATGTTAGTCTCGCAAGGATGAAAAATAGATAAATTATCACTCGAAAGATGCCCTTTCAAACCTTTTAATGAGTGGAAAGGAAGCAATATCACTTGGAAATCTTTTCATGTTTAGAGAGTTTGAAAAGAGATCAAAGACGATTCCAAAGGGTTCCTTTTTCATATATCCATGCAGGTCTGAAAAAGAGATAAAATTTTGCTCGGTTGCATTCTCATGTATTTACGAGCTCAAGAAAGAACAACGACTAAGCTCGGTATACCCCCATCTTGAAAGCTAGTGGCTTAACTCCAGAATGATCATCAAAGGATGGAGACATTTCTGTTGTAGGTGAATCTCTTTGCGGACAAGTGTATTCCCTCTTGGTCTCTAGAATCCTAAGACCAATACAGAAAAGTGCTTAACATGGACACTAACTTCCTTTTATATCTAATCAAGATAATGGATGAAAGAGAAGGAGAAATATATGTACCTTATTAGCGACGTTTTTCCTTGCAAATTCTTGGCTGATCTTTGATCCTGAGCTCCTTGATAGGTCCTACAAAACAAACAAGTATACAATGGAATTCCTACTCTACTGATATTAGCTCAATCATATGTCCATCTACTGCAGACAAACTCATATGGAACAAGCACAAGTTTGAAAGAAACAGGCCAAGCATTGATTATATTAATGAAAACAAGTAAAATTACTTACAATCCTTTGAATGAAGGTGCAACAGCTTCTTCCAGTTCTCCTTGTCCAACCCCTTTTCTCAAGTAATCTCCATTGATTTCTTTGATGGCATCTCACTCATGAGATCATAAGTTGGATGTAATTCCCAATCTCCATTGTACCTTTCACCATGAGAAGGCCTCCTTATATAACCTTGGAGAGGTCCAACCACTTGAGAGATCTTTTGGGATAAGTTGAGGATTCCTCTATTACAGTTGAGGATCTTCCCTACGATCATGTCTAGACCATCTATTCGAATATAACTACCTTTAGGAGTTGAGGGATTCTTTCTTGATTTGCCTCAACAAACCCAGAATTTGCCAAAAAAAGGGTAGCACTCCCCCAAAAGGGTGCACAGGCCACTCAAACACTCCCCCAAAGAGGTTCAGCGAGTGCTAGTACTCCCTGACAATGGGTAGGGGAGCGCTCCTCTTGAAAATCCATTTTTTTGTGGTTTTTTCAATGGCAAAAGGTTTGTACTCCCTGCGAAGTGACTTCTCTTATTCAAAACTAGTCTTTGGGGTGTCTTAAGTGTCTTTGTGATGTCGTTAGAGGCACGACATATGAAAGATTGAAATATACTGTTTGTAACACTTGCAACACTTGTAGTAAAGATGCGACACTTGCAGACAAGATGTGACACTTACAACACTTGTAATGACGACACTTGTGACACTATCGAAGTGAGTAATTTTGAGGTGTAACAGAATGCCCCCAAAAGTATGAAGTTATAAGATGATGATGACTGAAGTAGTTTGTAGACTTTTTCGAGCAAGGGTATGGACACAGAGAAACTGGAAAAAGATGCACACAACCATCAAACAAATATTATGACATGTTTCAAAACCTAAGGCAGGCATACCTATGCTTGAGTGATAAAGACATTTTGGGTATGGCCGCCATAAAATACATTGTGGATCCATAATTATATTGACAAAATGGTATAGCCATTACAAATACAATGTGGATATATACTCCTATGACCTAAATTGATTGTAGCCATGAAGAATACATAGTGGATCTATGAGACGACAAGACATAGCCACGACTAATACAAAGTGGATCTATGTAACAGTATATGTGTCATAGTTCAAAAGAACTCCTTTGCAACCTGGGAAAAGTATACATAAGAGTGATGACACTCAACCCATGGTCTTCTTATAGATCCCGATGAAATACAAATCTAACCATGCGAATAGATGTCCTGATGTCAAACATGGAAGAAACCACTTGATTACCGGTCAATGATGTAAACCGTTAACAAGCGCGAGGGAGATCACCATTGATGTCAATGACTCCCAAGTTAATCTAGTACATTCCAATGAATTTTAATGAATGAGCTGAAGTCGAACATCCATGGAATCATCCGATCAGGGGTCAATTATGTAAACCCACTGTTAGACATGAGGAGGCCTCCCATTGAGGCATGCAGGTCCCAAGGTACTAACTAGTTTCTAAGTCTAACTCTTGGATAATGTGCTGAAGTCGACAGGAATAGACTCGTCAAAGGAGGGCCTTGATGTATCCTCCATCAACGACACAAAACTGACATTGAGACGTAATTGTTAGATCAAATGAACATGGACTGACACGGGTATTGAAATAGGATATTTGTTATGGATGACTATGAAGGTAGACACTTCCCTTGAACACTGAGGCATAATAGCAGAAACATGACATGGACCAAAACTTGATGATGCAGTGGATGCTGTGACTTTCATTAGGTGACCCAAAGGAGTAAAAGAAGCTCAGAGGATTGGCTTAGTGCAGAGGTTCAACAAATTAAAATGCATGCAAAGACAAAGTGTCATGTTCAAGGGTGACTGTAACAGTTACTGGTAGTGTTCTCAAAAAATTCTTGGATTGCTTCTTTCAATTTTCCCCCCATCCAGATAGACGAGTACCTCTTTTGAATTTAATGAGCTTGAGGAGGGTAACACATGATCGATATGACTCACCTTCGGTAAGTCCCTCTTCCTTTTTTTAACGAACTGTAAGAAGTAAGGGTTTGGTCCCATATGGGTCCTTCAATGTATGATTGTTTAATGAGTCTAGGAAAGGTAAACTCAGTGGTTTTTCATATTTAGAGAATCTGGAAACAACTTAAAGGCTACTCCAATGTTGTCCTTTTTTGTAATGTTAGTCTCGCGATGCCAAAAAAGAGATAAATTATCACTCGAAAGATGCCCTTTCAAACATTTTAATAAGTGGAAAGGAAGCAATATCACCTGGAAATCTTTTCATGTTTAGAGAGTCTGAAAAGAGCTCAAAGACGACTCCAGGGGGTTCCCTTTTTGTATATCCACGCAGGTCCGAAAAAGAGATAAAAGTTTACCCGATTGCATTCTCATGTATTTATGAATGTGAGAAAGAACAAAGACTAAGCTCGATATGCCCCCATCTTGAAAGCTAGTGTCTTAACACTAGAATGATCATCAATGGCTGGAGACATGCCCTCCAAGCTTCAATTCATTCACCAACTTTGAGGTTGTCACCAATTTCTCTACTAGATGGATAAAAATCATAAGGGTGGATGAAATGAAGGTTCAAGATAGGTGTCTGTTTCATTTTTTAATCAGCTTGACACAGGAAAAATAACTATGCTCAAGGTTCCAGGTTCAATCCCTGGATTTTTGTTTCATTTTTTAACGAGCTCGCTACAGAGAGGAAAACTATACTCCAAGCTTATGTTTCATTATTTTAACGAGCTTGCCACATAGAAGAGTAACTGTGCTCGTGACCTATGTTTCATTTTTTAATGAGCTTGCTACATAGAAGAGAAACTGTGTTCATAACCTCTATTTCATTTTTTAACGAGCTTGCTACAGAGAGAAAAACTATGCTCGTGGAGTCTCCTTGATCATGGATTCCGAGAGAATAATGCTCTGTAAGGACACCATGTCAAGGGACAAAACTCGATCATGGCTTCCAAGAGATCTTCATTGGAGGGAAGAAAATAACTCTGGAAGGAACACATGTCGAGGGTCGTGACAGGCGTAAGGAGATCAGGTTCTAATAGCCCTACCAAAGAGATCACAATGTCAACTACCGGATCCAAGTCATCTAAATTTGAAGTCATGGGAGATAACCCCGCATAATTGACATGCAGCGGGGGAGATACTTTCATCATATAAGAACCATTCAGGGAGGTAATCCAGTCAGGACCGATGAAGGAAAGTTGATTAATAGTCATAATTCTTCCATTGTGAGGGAAATATATCACATGAAAAAGAGTGGACACAATATTTTTCATGACATAGACATAATTCCTCCCAAGGAGTAAAGTGAAATCCAAGGGGTCTCGGACTACCATGACATCAATAAAGACAATTTTCCCTCCCAAAGTTATGGGAAACCAAGGAAGGGTCCCTAAAGGTTGACTAGTTCTTCTGTTAAAAGCTAATAGATTCTATGTAACCGGTGCAAGCTAAGAACAACCCAAAGCGTGCCAAGCAATAGAGGACAAAATACTAATGGACGCACCTTCATCTATCAGTGTTTGCAGAACGTCCTGACCACAAACCTGTACTATAATATGGAAAGGAATGTGAGAGCAAAGACAAGGTCCGGTTAGTGCACCCCAATAAAAAATGATGGCCTCATTGCTTGGAGGGTGTTTTGCGGTAGAAATAGAAATTTTCCCTAGCACGGTAGATTCTATATCAACGAAAAAAACGTGGGCAGTATCGACTTTACTCTCTAGAGGGAGAGTAGGATCGACCGATGATGGGATCGGATCGGCCATGATGGCACTCTTCATAGGAAGAGTGGGATTGACCAATGATGTAATCGGATCAACCACTTTGGCACTCTTCATATGAAGGGTGGGACTGACCGAGGAAGGGACTGGATCAACCACTTTGGCACTCGTCAAAGGAGGAGTGGGATCGACCGATGACAAAACCGGATCGACCACTTGGGTTTCATTCTCTAAGGGGAGGATGGGGTCGACGGGTGAAAATGGATCGACTGCTTTGGTGTCACTCTCTAACGAGAGAGTGGGGTCAACCAAGGATTAAAATAGTTCAACTACTTGGGTTACACTCTTTTGATGAAGAGTAGGGTTGATCAATGACAAAAATGGATCAGCTACTTGGTTTTGTGGTTCAATCGAGGAGGAAACTAGATTGACCATCTGATCAACCAGACTGACCGGGGATGGAACCGGATTGACCATTCCATCAACTAATGATGGGTTGGGGGAAAGCTTAGGATAACCTTTTGGAATTTGAATTTTTTCCAAAAGAGAAGAAGCCTCGTCCATGCGAGGACAAAGGTGAGAATAATGATCACCTTTGCATAACATATAAGGGAATTTGACACTTGTCTTCTTCTTATGAACCTTAATGTCACTAGTTGAAAGGGTATCACCAACATGACCAACAAAGGCCGATGACATGGTGGAACACATTTATAATACCTTGGGAATACCAGGGCAATCCCTCAAAAAGTGGTCACCCTTACAAAGTCTATAAGGGAATTTGGGTTTCAGATTCTTCATTTTAATCTTGTTGACCTCATCAACACTCTCAATACTATTAATAGTGGCTAGTTGTTGGGATTCAACATCTGACGTTGTTGGAGCCTTGTTCCTTTTCAGGTTCTTCTTCTTCTTCTCTTTCTGTTTCTTCTTCTTTTGATCAACCGGGCTACCTTCTTTAGAGATTTCACTAGGTGAAGAAGGAGAAAGGGAAGGAGACTTAATGGGTGAAGAAGACTAAAATTAGACATGAGTTTGATGTGTGGGTGGTGTACTGACATCTAAAGTATTAGGTGTAGTTGAAACATTGGGAGGATTCGAGATCACTGGAGTGGGGAATAACCAAACCGGTAATTTGATGATAAGTCCTAGAAGACTCAGTGTGGCAATGTACAGAGGACAAAAGTTTCCAAATGAAGGAAAGGTATAAGGTTCCCTAGGAGAAGGGGCTCCTCCATTCGTACTCTCAGGATTTGATTCCATTCACACTGACTCAACCTAAGGTCCACTAAGTAACACAACCAACACATGCTATGAATCTAAGAAGCAAACAATCAAACAAAATCTTCCCACAATGAAACCACTCGTTGGTGATGAAATCCAACATTGCGAGATAAAAATAGGAAGAGGCAGGGGTAGAGCGGGTGGATCAATTATGTTGGTGACCTTCTTAATGGACTTACACCATGGTGCAAGATTCCACACAGTAATTGTGGATTTACCCTACAAGGAGCCCGAGTGAGTTTGACCAACGTCTGTTCTAGGTACAGTGAGACTTCCCTTCACCATCACCTTGTGTGAGACCCTAAAGATTATGGCTACTAAGGTCACCCAATCACATTCAGCCCCTGGGAGGGTGTAGTTGTGATTCTGATCCAAATATATGGGCAGGATAACAAGTCTGAAATCAACTCAAGAGGCTCCCACACATAATCATGGGTATACCCTCAAGTGACCCCCAATAT
>JASDQU010105816.1:38280-48683 GCA_032191745.1 Picea mariana
TCTTAGATTTGATAGCAGTGTGCTCTTTGATTCTGATTCTAGATCAAACTTAGGTTGAATTGTGATTTGATTGATACATTTTGTTTTCACCATGGTTGAATCAACTCATCGGTCTCATCGACTACGAGAACTAGAGCCAATCAAGAAGGTACAACCACCTCTTAAGCAGTGTGAAATAGGTTACCAAGAATTGAAAGAGTGTTATCTTCAGTTCGAGGAGACTATATTGGTTGAAGTGGAGGTGTTCAAAAAAATTCCTCCACCAAACTTTAACCCTCCTTTGACTAATCCTGAAGCGCCCCTACTTGTCAAGGTAAGGGCTATTTTCAGTGAACCTTTTTCTTTGTTCAACAATCCTTACACCATGTCGATACCAAGTGTCTCGTCTAGTGTAGTTGAGCCTTTGATCCCATATTCAAGTGGGACTAGCGACATCCCTATGATTTCCACATTACCTTCTCTCAACACCATTTGACCTATACCGTCTATGTCATTTTTGACAGGTCTCTCGACCTGGGGGACTTTGGTTGTATCCTATTTTCCATCCATTAGTAAATGTAGTGTTCCTACACCCATCACATCCATTTTGATGCCCACTTCTGGATATTTTATTGATGAGGGCTAAGCCTTGGTTTCATCATGGGAGGTGGAATTCCTTCTACCTCCACCATTCCTATGAGTGACCTAGCATCATCAGGTTCGAGTGTACATTTTGGATGGAACATTCCTAGTGGTTATTTGGTTGTCCCTAGTTAGGCTAGGGGAAATAGTATGTCAGGAGGTTTTAACTTCGTTTGGGTTAGAACACCTTTCCTTAGGGACATGTCCCAACCATTGCACCATTGATGCCCTTTGTTAAATCCTTCCAAGGAATATATATTTATTTATTAATCAATAATCATTTGAAATGTAATGGGAATATAACAAGTCAGGTGGGGTTTGAACCCCCGACCTCTACCATATTAACCCAAGCACTCGAACATTGCACCACAGAATTTTGATGTGCCAAGAACTTTGTAGAAAGTGTTTTTTTTTATTGTGCTTCCATTGTGAGAGAGTAGGGAGTCTTGTGTCCAAAAATCTAAGCTAAATTTTATGCTATGTTTTCAGTCCTTATTATGAGTATGTAATTTTTAAATATTTTTTATGAATTCTTTTTTAGAGGAGTTCTTGGAGAGCCTTGAGAGAATTTTGTAGAGAGTCTTTGTAATCACATTGAGACAGAATAAGTAAGGAATTTTTTTATGAATGTAGTATTTTTTTTTATTGCAATTCAGTTCCATTAGGCATCTATGGGAGTCATTGGGTGTTTATAGTCAAAATTCTCTGTCTTCCAAGGAGGATTTGATGGTGACAATTAAACTTGAGGTTGTGCAACATAATATAAAGTCAATCCCATGATGATTCAATCTATAATATAGTTCCATTCAGCATCTATGGAACTATAGAGTGTTTACTATCAAAATTTTTAGTTTTCCAAGGTAGAGATGATAGTGACATCCACACTTGAATTTTCTGTAGCATATTAGAAGGTCCTTATTGAGAGAGACATGTAATTCCTAGGATGGGATAATGAGCCACATGTTGTGATACCTCTTGGATAAGGAAGATAGCCACTTTATGTGATATCCCTCATGCATTGTAGACCAGTCCCATGTTGCGAGAATGAAGTCTTTGAAAATAATAATTAATAAAGCGGTTTGTGGATTAAGGAAGCTTGGAAACATAGCCAAAAAATTTAGTTAACTCCATTAAAACTTGTGTAATGTTCCATTTGACTTGTTTTTGTTATTACTTCACTTCATTTCATCGTTTTAATTCCACAAGTTAATTTTGAAAATTAATGAAGTTTGGTTAAGTAAATGGATTCACATGATAGATGAAAATAGTCAATAATGGTCATAATTCTCGAACCAGGTTGGATGTTAATTTATGCTTATGAGTCAAATTGAAATCTAAGAATTTTCCTTATCAAGTCGAATCAAAGCAGGTTTGACAGGTATTTGAGAGTGAACCCAAGCGAGGTGAAGGAACACTTGAAGACTTCCAGTTTGAAAATGAATATCTTGGTTGTAAAAGGAAAACAATGGGAAAAGCATCAAATCGAGAATGGCTTCAACATATCGAAGAGATCAACCAGTGTATTCAGGTAGAGAATACTAAGTTGAGAATCTTGTTGCACATATTAGAAGATCAGAAGCAAAAGTTACAACTTCAGTTACAAGCCACATAAGAGGCTTTGGTAAAGTTCAAGAATGCGGAAGGATTAAATAAATTATCCTTCACACCAAATTTAGAAACTATTTCTGAGGTATACAGTAGAAGTAATTCTTCGATTTTGCATTCGTCCCACCAAGATGATTCTATTGGTGCATTTTAAAAGAACACTAAAGGTGTTGGATTAAAATTGCTAATTAAAGTGGGATATGAAGGAAAAGGCCTTGAAGTTAATGGCCAAGGTATAGTTAATCAAATAGAAGTGGTATAACGACCTCATTATGCAGGATTAGGTTATGGAAAAGAGGAAGTTGGAGAACTATCCAAAACTATGGAGGCCATAAATTCTTCAAGTGATGAGTCTAAGTTAGTGCCAAATGAACACTCACAAATTGATGATGCATCACACCATGACGGTAATAGTGATTGCAAGTAATATCCAAAGAGAAACGAGAACTTTGAAGGATGAGATAAATCAAGTTCTCCTCATCAATTCTACACAATAGGAAACCATGAAAGGTATAAAAGTCATGATGACTTAAAATCATTCTTTGATTATAAGAAGAATAATCATGCAATTCAAACCTTTTGGAATATGTACCCTTGCACTTTTTGTCAATCACCTAACCATTGTGTGGCCAAGTGTCGAAAAAGGAAATATTTGAAAAAGAAGTTGATAATGTCCACCAAAACAGAGGCAAGACATTAAGAATACCTTCCAAGTCCATATGGAAATAAGGGATTTATGTCCAAGAGAATGGGAAAGAATTATTGCACTCATTGCATATTAGTGAACACCAAATGGAGAAGTCTTAGAAACTTCATCCACAACTTCATCTGAATCGGTTCAAGGAAGTGGTGAAGGAACCTACAAAGATACAAGTATCATAATCAACTGAAGATGATGATTTTGCTGAGAAGTTTGAAAAATAATTCTCTCTTATGGGTTGTCTTGGTAGTATAGTGGATGAGGAAATTGAAGCATGGTTTGTAGATAGTGGCTCATCTCACCACATGAAGGGAATGAGGTCATTTTTGTTTATCATTACATATATAAATTTAGAATTCTATGTGGATTGTCGAATTAATACTCAACATGCAGTGAAGGGGGTTTGATGTTTGAGATTCCATCTAGAGTTAGGAGGATCTTTGGAGATGGAAGAGATGGTGTTTCTTCCCGAGCTAAAGGTAAAATTTCTCTCTGTATAATCTTTTGCAGATGAGGGATATGGATTTGCATTCTAGCATGGAAAGGTTCTCATATATCCCTAGAGAGATACAAAAGACACAACAATAGTGCATGGCGTCAAATATGAGAGATTATATTCATTTCTAGGAAAGCTTGTGATTGGATCAAGTGGGTTCTTGGATTCAAAGTCAGTTTCAATCTCAAAGATAGAAAATTATGAGGCTTCTTCCATTATTTTCAAAAGAAGAAGCCCATGAAGACTCCCACCTATCTAGGGAAGATTCCATTAAGGGGAAGCAACCTAAATTGAAAATTCATGGTTATATGTTTTGAATAACCAAGTTTAGCATGCATACATAGCACCTCGAAATCATATTTCCATTGTTGTAAAGTAGGATAGAAATAATGGTCTTTGTATGAAGTATGGAGGTAGGGTACTTATTAAAAGAGTGAAATACGTATAAATGGGTTTTATTTAATTCCATGTCCATGTAATATGTATATCTTAATGCTTTGTGAGAAGCAAGTCAAACAACATAGTTTGTTTTGGAAATATGTTTGGATTTTTTTTTTAGGGAAGCGAGTAAAGAAGATGAACAAGAGGCTTATTGAAATACTCCAATAGATACATCGTGAAGTACGAGGACAATTAAAGGAGGGCCAAGTCAATGTGTCAAAGGAATGACAACCACCATAATTATTAGTTCCAAGATGGAGATCAGTCTAAAGTGCATATAAGAAAAGTGGATAGAGACCAGAAAAATGAAGAAGTTGATCCTTACTTTGTTTTTGAGTAATCAAGACTCTTGGAGGTCAAAAAGTTCTTCCATTGGGGAGCTATGATCTAGGTGGATCTAAGAACACTAAAAAATCAATAATCTCAAATGTTGATGGAAATGAATCCATTTCTTAGGGATTGACGAGAGATTTCCAATGCAACTTGAATATACTAGAATGGATGTCGTATGAGAAAGATATGGTCTTATGAAGTTTTGGAAAAATAGGTAGAATGGGCAAAAGGAAGGTGTCATGTGGCATCACTAGAAGGATGACACATGGAATTATATGGACATACATGTGGATTGTATGGATGATAACATGGAATTTACATATGTTGATGTGGAACTATATAGATGATGATGTGTCATTGTATAGATGATGAGGTGGAAATAAGATAGGATGATGTGGCAGGATAGGTGGCAGTATGAAAAATTGATGTGGCATTGATTGTGTATTGATGTGGAAAGTGATATTGAAACTACATGGAAGGGTGAGTGTGAAACATACATGGTAGGGTGATTGTATGTTGACTATGCATCCAAGTGGTTAAATAAAAAGGTGACACATGGCCCAATCATAGCGTGCCATGTGGCACCCTCCATCAGGATAAAAAGGAATTATCCTTCTAGAATCATTGCTGAAGGGAATCAAACCCCCTACCTCATCGAGATGAACCAAACTATTTAACCAATAGAACGTGAGTGAATCTTGTTATGGTTGGAAACAATATTTTATTTAAAGAGCAGTTGTTGTAACACTATTCCAAAGAGGGAAGGTTCATGGATTGGAACTTGAAACCTCCACCCAAATGTTTAGCCACATATTCCAAACATCCCAAACATTCTTCCAACAATGTCCTTTGTTAAATCCCTCCAAGGAATATATATTTATGTATTAATCAGTACCCAACCAAAATGTAACATGAATATAGTGGGTCACATGAGGTTTGAATCCCCGACCTTTGCTATATTAACCCAAGCACCCAACCATTGCATAACATAGTGTTGATGTGCCAATAACTTTGCAAACAGTGTTTTTTTATTGTGCTTCCAATGTAAGAGAGTAACATAAGGGAGTCTTGTGGAAATAAATCTGAGCCGAGTTCTTTTATGCTATGTTTTCAGTACTTCTTAGGAGTATGTAATTTGTAAATATTTTTGATGAATATTTTTGAGGATATTTTTGAGAGGAGTTGTTAGATAGCCTTGAGATACTTTTGTACATAGTCTTTACAATCTCGTTGAGAGAGAGAGTAAGAAAGGAATTTTCTTACGAATGTAGTCTTTTTGTATGTTGTAATTCAATGCCATTAGGAATCTATGGGAGTGATAGGGTGTTTATATTCAAAAGTCTTAGTTTTCCAAGGCGAAGCTCATAGTGACAATTACACATGAGGTTGTGCAACAAAAAAAGGTTAGTCCTAGGATGGGTCAATCTGTAATGTCATTTCATTGAGCATATACGGAACTATAGGGTGTTTACTGTCAAAAGTTTCAGTTTTCCTTGAAGGTGAAGCTAATAGTGACATCGAAACTTGAGTTCTCTATAGAAAATCAGAAGGTCCTTATTGAGAGAACCATGAAAGTCCCGGGATGGGACAATGCGCCACATGTTGTGAGACCTCTTGGAGAAGGAGGATAAATACTTTATGTGAGATCCCTTATGCCTTATCTACTAGTACCAGTATGGGAGAATGAAGTCTTTGCAAAGAATAAATAATGAAGTTGTTTGTGGATTAAGAGAGCCTAGAGACATAGCCAAAATATTTGGTGAACTTCATTAACAACTTGTGTAATGTGTCATTTGGATTGTTGCTATTCTTACTTCACTTCATTTCAACATTTTCATTCCGGAAGTTAATTTTGTAAATTAATGAAGTTTGGATAAGTAAATGGATTCACATGATAGATGAAAATAGTCAGTAACAGTCATAATTCTCAAATCATATTGGATGTTAATGTATGCTTATGAGCTAAATTGAGATCTAAGGAATTTTGGGATCATATATTTTCCACCATCCTGATGAGGTTAGTAAAAGAAGTACTAATATTAGTATATTGAGACTTTGGGGTGGCATGTGTTAGAACTTCTATATCATATTGTTGTTTTAAGGCATGGTGGTACTAAAAATCCTTTCTATAACACGCATGAGTCTGATTATGCATGACAATGTCAACTTGATGTTGTAGTTGTAATTGTGCATGAGCATGACCAAGTGTTTGTTGTCGATCACTCAACTTTGAAATTAGGGTGCCAACATAATGTTGCACTACTAGGGTCAGAGTTGGTGCCAATGAGATGAAGGTACTGGCTATGTCCACCATACTTGGCATTGACAGGTCAAATCGAAGAACCTATGTAGGGATACTAGAACTAGTGACTTAAGTTGGTGGCCATGTTAGAGTTTCAGATGATGATGTTTTCCCCTCAAGTTGGAGATAGAGGTGGTTGACATGAAAAATAGCATCCACTTGGATTTGTTGCTATAGTAAAAAATATATTTTGAGTACAGAAATCAAAGTCTCTATTCTAGGTGCCATCTGGCCTAGATATTGTTTTATAGGGGGAGTGGTAATGGGAATGGTTGGACCAGCTCATTGCATTTTTGTATTGAATGCAAAGGAATTTGTTGATAGCTGCGCAGGGATTCAGTGTTGAATTTTTCATGGGGCATGGGTCTCAAGGGAACTTGGATGAGGTATCATCCGTGGATTCCCCCAAATGGGGATCGTGCACTATTCTTGCATCCATGCAACCTCGACCCTCTTGCAGTCCTCGTTGTGCTTAGTGCATATTTTTAGAGTCTCATTTTTTTATCGTAGACTGGTTGTATATTTACTGGCCAATCGATGTTATATCCTTAATTTACATCCTATGGACCAGTAGGGAATCCAACAAAAGATGAAATTAAAAAATCATTTATTTTTCAGGATATAGGACTTTCTTAAGGGTTGTAGTGTGGAATATAGTATACAACATGCGACAATTGTCACTATTTGTTTATAATGCAATAGGATATGATCCCTGCAACCTTCTAGATTCACATAGTTACGAAGAGGTAAGAGAGGGATGAGTTGTATTTTTGTGCCATGAGCCTAGGAACTCACATCACTCATATTTATAGTGGGTTCTAGAAGATCTAGAATATCTCCCAATCCTCTTCCAAGGATCTATATAAATAAGGAAATTATTGACAAAGACGAGGAAGAATCATTTGCAAATTTACGTTGTCCAGTTACAGAGGTGATTCTCTAGTTACAACAACTAGAGTTAGATCACCTAGTCATATTGAGAAGCTAAGGAGGATCTAGGAACAAGAAGAAAAGGGGATTTCTTTCACATCCAAGGTATGATGTTTGATGTAATTCCTACATGTTAATGAATAGATAATTGGTTTTCCCCGAAATGTGTTTGTTCTTGATTTGCAAATTCTTAGATATGATATTGTGTTAAACATATCATGATAGATCTAGTGAACTATATTTTCCTAACGCTATGAGAGAAAGTATATTGGTAGTTGTTTGTCTCCTTATGTGCAAGAAGCATATTGTAGGAGATGGAGCTATATTTAAGGAGCTACATCAACCGTATATGCGAGGACAAGCATGGGTCATAAGGTATGTTTGTGGATCTTCTTGGTTAAAAGGAAATGAATTTAGTTGTATCTAGGGAAACCATTAGAAGTGTAGCCCCACTACTAGTCTAGGATCAATATGTAGTTCCTAGGGATATCTAACTTACCATGCTAATGAAATTTATCTAATAAAAGAATTGGTGACTTGACTGGGGAAGAATCTTTGGTTCTTCTCTAATGAGAATTCCTTTCCAAAACACCCTATGTTTTATTTTCTTGATCTAATTTTTCTTCTATACACTCCTCCATAGGTTAGATATCTTAGATTGGATAGAACCGAGATGGATATAATAGATATAAAGAAGATCCATCTTTTCAAAAAAAAAAAAAATTCTGCAATCGTCTCTTATTGCATTATAACAATCATGTGATGCATGTCATAGTTTTCATTTCTTATCTCCCAAGACGATCCTTGTAAACTAGGGAAATTGCAGGATTGTTAGTATTTTGACATTATATATACCTTGTATTATCCCAGAATATTATTATTAATCTGTGTTGACCACATGTTGCCTCTATTCGAGTTTTATTGTCACATATTTTTTCGATGATAGAGTTCTTTCGGAATTATCGCATAGGTTTTTTGATTTTCGACATTTCGGACCAAACTAGTGTGGTCCATCATCAGGAAAGTGTTTGTGAAAATTCTCACAAATGCTTTCCTGATGATGGACCACACTAGTTTGGTCTGAAACGTCGAAAATAAAAAAACCTATGCGATAATTCCAAAAGAACTCTCTCATCAAAACAATGATCGCAAAAGTCTTAGAACATAAATACATATTTTTTCCTTCAATTGTTGTTTGGAGTGTCTATGTGTGACCGGTTTGGATTTCTTTTTTATATTTATTTGTTGTCTAGTAATCCTATGAATTTGGGAATTGCAGCCAACATATATGAATATATCAAGTAGTTCCTTGCATTGGTTGATTTGGGTTATCTTTTCCTTCTGTGATTGGTGCTTATTACTAGATCCTTTTCTTGTGAGTTTTGGGTTGAGATCCCATGTAGACATTGGCATGTGCTAGTGGGAATCACCACCAATATCACACTACCCTATGGTTGTTGATTTCTTATTTTTGCATTTGCATCTCATGTGATTGAATAAATAAGAAATTGTTTTGCATTGCATTTGGAAAAAAAAATTGCATGCTTGTGATATTTTGAAGCATTAGAAGAAAGAGTTCATTGGTGAAGATTTTAGATTGAATTCATGTCATATTTTTGGATCTGAATTGTGTATATGGTTTCTTGATGTTTGACGATTTCTTGGTGAAATTTAAAAAGAGAAGAAAAAACCGCTTTCCCCCCCATAGATAGAATTCATTGAAGTGAACAAATTGCATTGGCATATTTTCATTGCTTGATGGGGTCAAGAGTAAAAAGAACCATTAAAATTGCACTCATTTCACTTTGACATAAACATGAGCCACTAAAAGGAATCATATAATCTAAAAACAACCAAATATATTATTTGGTAGAAAACCAACATTAGATAGGTTTAGGGCCTTGGAATAGGATTGGAGAGTGAAATATCCATGGCCACCAAAACAAAAATTAGGATTCATTAAAGAGGGAAAATACACTTGTACAACCAGTGTGTCAGGAAGCTCCTCTAAGTGGCATGAAATAGGTGACAAAGAAATCGAAGAGTCTTTTCTTCGATTCTAGGAGAACGGTTTGGTTGAGGTGGAAGTGGTTAAAGAAATTGCTCCACCAAACTTTAACCCTCCTTTAATTGATCCTGAAGCTCCCCTACTTATCGAGGTAAGGGATATTTTCAGTGAACCTTTTTCTTTGTTCAAAAATACTTACACACTGTTGAGACCAAGTGTCTCGTCTAGTGTAGCTAAGCCTTTGAGCCCATCTACAAGTGGGACTAGGGGCATCCCTATGATTTCCACATTACCTTCTCTAAACACCATTGGACCTACACCATCTATTTCATTTTCTATGGGTCCCTTGATCTAGGGGACATTGGTTGTATCATATTTTCCATTTGTTAGTACATATAGTGTTCCTATACCCATCTCATCCATTTCGATGCCCACTTTTGGATGTTTTTTCAATGGGGGTCGAGCCTTGGTTTCAACATGTGAGGTAGAATTACTTCTACCTCCACCATTCCTATGAGCGACCTGGCATCATCAGGTTTGAGTGTACGTTTTGGATGGAACATTCCTATTGGTTTTGGGGCTATCCCTAGTTAGGCTAGGGGAAGTAATATGTTAGGAGGTTTTAACTTCCTTTAGGTTAGAAAACCTTTCCTTGGGGAAACCTCCCTCACGGGTAACATTTCATAGTGGAGAGGTTTTCTCTTCATTAATACATCTGGTTCCAATGGTTCTTCCCTAGAAATAATTTTGGGAATGTGTTTCCTTTAGGGTATACACTGATCCCTGGGGACAATCCCCTCGAGGGCATGTTTTTTATAGAGGGTAGTCATGCCACTGGAAGTGCCATGATCCCTGGGGTCTCTCACTCTTTGGGAACACCTCAAAAAAATTCTCGTAGTATGAACATAGGGGGACTGTAAGGTTCATCTGGGACAACAAAATAATTCATCTCCCTCCCAGTATTCAT
>JASDQU010105816.1:54958-67133 GCA_032191745.1 Picea mariana
AGTCTGAGGGAGGGGTTATGTTAGTGATTTCAGGTGACTCAGGAACAAGGGGAGTTTCAACATCCTCTTCTGAAATATCCTCAAAGATGGCCATAAAAAGATTTTGTTCCTTACACTTGTGGCCCGGGAAATATTTTTCATCACAATTATAACAAAGGCCTTTGAGTTGGAGTTCAACCATTTCATCCCTAGTCAATTTTTGGATCTTTAATGGGGTAGAGGGAGTAGTGGGATTTATGGGTTTAGGGCGAGGGATAAAGGAGGGTTTATGATTTTGAGAGGATACAACCTGTTGTGCTTATTTATCTTTTTCAGTATCCTCCACCCAACTCAAAGGTCAAGCCATGAGGACATGGGCCTGAATCTCATCCTTGAGACCATTGATAAAACACTCTCTAAAGAAAGCATAAATCATGCCCTCTGTTTGAAAAGCTAGGTACTCAAAGGTAGTTGTGAAGTCTTCTACTATTCATGATTGTTTCAACTTTGTCAGATGGCCCAAATGGTGGGTGTTAGTGTCAAAGTATTCATAAATCTCAGTCACAAATTGGGTCCAAGCAATATACCCTTGACGGGAAGTTTTTCTCCATTGCCACCATTGCCAATGTTCTTGATCTAGATAGAGAACACCATACCGGAGTTTGTCCAAGTCATCTGTAATGTCCTATAAAGAGAAAGAATGTTCCATTTGGGTTACCCAACTAGTGGGGTCTGAGCCATCAAATTTGGTCACATCTACTCACGGAAGGTGTAGGTCACATTGAAAGTGATGGTGTTGAAACGTATGGGAATGGGAGGAATGTTCACCTTCAATCTTTAGAGGTGTGTCAGAGAAAGGGTCATATGTAGGGATCTTCAGTTTGGCACAGAGTGATGCAAAGAAAGATTCAAGTTGGGTGGTCAGTTCTTTTTTGACTTCCTCCATTGAGGACTGGATGGTTGTATTTATGGTTGTATGGATGGATGTATCAATGGAGGCAACATTGGCACTAAGTTGTTTCACTTCTTTTTGGGTCTCGAGGAAACTAGATTGCAAGGTGTTGAAGCAAGCTTCCAGGTCTTGTCTACAGGTATGGGCCATGAGGATGGGTGAACTGAAAAGGGGAGGGCGGGGTCAAAATTTTTCCGAAAAATGATTTGGATGAATGTGATAAGGGTGAAGAGATGAATCCAATGGAATAGGTCTCAAATAATGGTGAAAAAATTTCCAATTTTTTTTTTTCTACACCTGCAGAGTTATACTCCGATCTGAAGAATACTACAGCGATGAAATCCCCAAATGCTTAACCAGTAAAAAAGTGTAGTGATTTGGCAACCTAAACACAGTTGTGTGGAAAAAAATCTTGTCTGTTTTAATTTGTTTATGTTTATGTCCCCCAAGGGTTAAGTATTCAAGGGTTCTATAGATAAGGGTTTGCCCTGTGCTATAGCTCTCTGATATACGTGTGGGGTCCAACAATAGTACTCATCCCAATATCTCAGGGAACTAACTAAGGAGGATAGACCGTACCCTTATCCGTACTACCCAACTACCCAGGTACTAGAGAGTATCTTCCCAAGTGTTGTTCTCGGTGGCACTATAGCAGTCAAGCGACCAATCAGTTTATCTAAAGAGGGCTTCAGGAAATCTAGGTTGATCCGTACACATGTGTTGTCTGATGCGCTACCACTTGAAGGGGTACCAACAAGGGTTACAAGGGTGGCCAACAGATGTGCACTTAAGAACCACTTGTATTTCCTATGTGTATGAATCCCTCAACTGCAGGTTTATGCACGTAACGACAGATCTCTGTGGCTTAAAGATGTCGGAATACGTCTCTACCTTGAAAAAAAAAAATCCTACAATTTCTACCAAGAAAAGTACTCTGATACCACTTTTAATATACCGGATATAAAAAGAATGCAGAACACAAATAAAATGCTAGAAATGGCAGAATAACAGTAATATAACCAACATAATCTCCACAATAAAACATAAATGATATAAGAACAACAACAAAAATAACACTTTGATTAAGAAAGCAATGTCCATGGGCCTCTTCGAGGGGGAAACCTCCAGTCGAGAAACACTCTGTTACAATAATCTCCGAGCTATGGTTTTCATACCCTCGACCCTTATTTATACTAAATATGTCTATCAAGAGAAGAATCTAGAGGAAGATCCTTCTAGAAGCAAAAGATTCTATTAGGTCTTCTTACATCCGCCTTATTCTATTTTATTGAAATGCCTTATTAATATTGACCTTTATTACATCCAAACATATTTCTCTACCTATGTGTGGGTTAGGACCCTAACATCCAATAGTTGTAATACCATGTCAACATGTTTTGCATGACCTTCCCAATTTTTTTTGTAAATTAGTATGTCATCAAAAAATACTAACACAAATTTTCTAAGGGTTTGAAAATAGAATTCATCAACCTTTGAAATGTTGAAGGTGCGTTATTAATTCCAAATGGCATAAATAAAAACTCATAATCGTCGTCATGTGTTATAAAAGTTGTTTTAGGAATGTCTTCCCACCACATTCTGATTTGATGATATCCCGAACAAAGATCCAACTTAGTAAAGATTTTTTTCTCCATGTAATTCATCAATGACAAGGATAGGAAACTTATCTTTGAAGTTAATTTTGTTGAGTTGTCTATAATCTGGACACATACACCATGAACCATCCTTCTTTGTAACCAAAACCACTGGTGAAGAGAAATAACTTTGGCTATGTTGAATGATGCCAACATCTAACATTTTTGGGATCATGTGCTCAATCATACTCTTCTATGCATATGGATACCTATAATGCCTAAGATTATGTTGTACACCTCATAGTTCCAAATGAATAGCATGGTCATGATATCGAGTAGGATGAATACCCTTAGGCATTTCGCCAAATACCTTGGATTTTTTTTTGATAATTATTTGGAGATTTGATGGAGCAAGGGCTATAGATGTTTGAACATCAAGTGAGAAAAATTGTACAATTACACCCTGGTGTCCCTTTTGGAGTAATTTTTCCATACTATTATAGATTATAACTTTAGAGGGTTTCCCTTAGATACCTCTAAGCTCAATTTCCTTTCCGTTTGAGGAAGATCTCATGAAAATATATTGAATATTAAAGGCCATTATTCCCAATGATTGTAACAATTGGACCCATAATACAATATAGACACCACCCATTTGGGTGGAAATCATGAGACTATCCAAAAAATAATCCCCCGTGTTTATCTTAATACTAGGAATTTCCCTGAACAATTTATGGTACCTCCATATGAAATCATTACTGGAAATTATATATACAAAGAAATTGAGATATTTTTCAATCTTGTAATTGATGAAACTATGGGTACTACCAGAATCAATCAATATAGTTTCCTTTTTATTTTTTATGTATCCTTATATCTTGAGGGTTTGTGGAGTATTGATGTCGGCCAATGCATGAGAATATATTGTTGGAGTAGTCACTTCTATATCTAGATATTGTGGTGGTTCCAATTCATGATATTCTTCCTCTTCATAGTCTATGTAGAATAATTTATTCTCACTACATTTATGCCCTTTACTATACTTGTTGTGACAATTTAGACATAGTCTGTTTTCTCTTATTTCATACATTTGTTGAGGTGTTAACCTTGTCGGCTGAGTTACACTTGTCTTATGAACCCCAAAACAATCTATGTTTTCTGTGTGTGCTACAATGATAGAATTGTGTGTAGCCTTATTCTTGACTTGAATATGAAGAGCATATTGCATAAATTCCATAAACATTTTAGGGTGTCTTAAGAAAATCTCAGGTTTAATGTCCTCTTTTAATCCACACATGTAATCTTGTAACAATTATTCATCTCTTATGTCATGCAACCTTGTGGCCAATATCTGAAATTATGAATTATAATCCTCAGTATCCCCTAAGTGCTTGATTCTTGTCAATTGAATGAATTAGTGATGTTCCAAAACTTTCCCATACTATGCTTCTAAGTCTCTTGTAAATAATCCTCAAGTATAATGATAAAAAGGGGGATTCCCTTTTACTATCCATTGGTACCATTGATATGGTTTTATCTCAAATTTCAAAGTTCTTATGTAAATCCTTTTATTATGATCCACAATATTATGTAGTTCAAAATATTTCTCTATTTGGTTCACTCAGGTAAATACCTATGTTCCATCAAACTTCTATAATTCAATCTCAGGAAGGTTGAATTTAGGACCCCCACCATAATTAACTCCACTATTAGAGTTAAATCAACTTGAAAATTTCTTATTGTCGGCATGTTGTTCAACATGACTACTACCTTTATTTTCACGGGTTCCTGAAATTTTTATATCTCCTTTAGGGAGTTTTTCTTCTACAGTTTGAATGATCAGGGAAGACATGGAATTTTTTAATTCCTTCATATATTTTTGTATTTCTTCCTTATATTTGTCCATATTGTTTTTCATGTCATTCTTATTTTCTTCCATCTTATTATCTATATTTTTTTTCATTTCTTCCATATTTCTTTTCATATCATTCTTATTCTCATTCATCTTATTATCCATCCTGTTTTCCATTTCAGTGATCCTCTTTTCCATCTTGTGATAAATCTCGTCGATTTCATCATGAGTCATGGTTGAGATTTATGGACATTTAGTTGGTGAAGTAAATTTTGGAGGATTCTTTTGAGCCACATGAGAAAAAAATAATTCTCCTCATTTCCCTCTTTATTAAAAATTTTGAATCACAAAAAACAGATCTTCCAATAAAATGTTATGCCAATTGTAAGTTACGTACATTTTTAGCCCTTAATTTGGAGTCTTTACTCCTAGATGACCTTCCTTCTGTTGTAATTATGAAATTTATGCCCCTCTAAGTCTAAAATTTCTACTTGTAGTACTATGAAATGTCTTCTTTTCAATTCCATAGGTCTGATCAAAATTAGATGAGCCAAGTGGAAGTTAGGGTAACTTCCCCACACCTTGCTGCATTTTGGCCTTTCTAGGAGAGAAAACTTGTATATAGTTCCACTCTCACAATAGGTGATATAAAATTATGAAATTTGTAGAATAAATACCAAGGACTGTCCTCGTTCCAATGTAACTAGTCACACACAATTTGGATCCTTTCTAAAATATATATGACTATTTTACCCAAAACACTTGTTTGAGACTAGTTAATATGACTAGTCTTATGTCCTATCTTCCACAAGGTGTATCTATGAACATATTATGACCCATAATATGAAATTGTTATCATAGATTCCTAGATATCCTCCATGAATAACCTTCAATTTTCATGATCTGATTCATCCCCGAAATACAATTATAGCGAAAATTCTAAGATGACTTTCTTAGAGAAGAAAAACCCTAGGATTAATGAGCTTTGATACCAAATGTTATGATTTAGTGCTTTAAAAATGATAAAAAGTCAATAATTGTAGTCCAATTTGAGGGAGAAACCTCCTTATAAAATATATCCACTTCAGAATACAATATTAGATTAGATAATATGATCTTAATACTAGATCTCCTTGATATATATATAAGAGACAAATAGGTACAATCATGATGAAAGGGTGAAATTGTAAGGCCTGTTTATACAGAGCCTTATAAAACATAAATCTAAATATAGAAATTCTATCATAATTTCTTCTTTATTCACTATTCAACATAATAACAATGTTCAACCGAATTAAAAATGGATAGCATATTAATGAGCAACATGTTCAACATAATAATAATGAGCAGTATAACAATAATGAACAATGACATAATAATAATGATAATGAAACACATCTACCTCAAACTGATGTTGTTCTAAAGCTCTTCCAAAACTGAAGCTTTGCCCAAACTGAATCTCTACCCAAACTGATTAACCTCCCAACTAGCTAGGAACAACCTATCTGGCTCCCTATCCCCAGGATTCCTTACGGTTTCCTGGCCCCTGAGCCCAAAATTCCCAACAACACGTGCCCCTATGAGAGACCTCCAGTAAGATGTAAGAAAAACTCAGAACATATGCAGCTCGAAACAACTTCCTCTTCCTTCCCCCAATTTCTCCCCTTCTCCTCAATTCAAAATACTACTCAGCCCCAAAGATGCCCCTTCCCTAGTCCTCCCCCCATGCCTTTTATTCCTTCTCCTCCCTTATCCAACCACCTTACCCTCATTAAACACTCAACCACCTTATCCCCCCCCCCATAAATTGGTCCATCTACCAATACAATTATATTATAAAATAAGTCTTAAAAAAAAATCTAAATTAATAATTTATTAAACTAATATTTATTAAACAAATATTTAATCGTGGTAATTAAATAGTTAATTACGGTTGTTACAACAATGAAGGGTTCTATCCGACCTACTAGAAATGTAATAATTCAATACCTAAGGATTAATAATGGGTTTTATACATAACATGGGAATTTTTATAGGTCTTAACACCCATAGCCCTTCATGGTCAGACATGAATGGAAAATTGTCATTATATATTCCAAAATTCAACAGAAATCTAGGAGAAGACCCCTTCACTCAGATCATGACATATCACTTGTGGTGCTCATACGATTCCTTGATGGATGATAGTGTGAGGCTATGTATTTTCCAATGATCCTTGATTCGAAGTGTCACCAAGTGGTATATTTATTTAAAAGGAACTTCCTTCAAAAGATTCAACGATTTGGAAATGGCATTCCTAATACATTACCAACTACCCATATAGTATGAGATAGGAATGAAGCTATTGAAATTATTGCATCAAGATACCACCACACAAATTTATGATCACATTCACGAGAAATAATGAATGAGTAGGAAGATCAAAACCCAGATCACGGACAATTTCTTGATGGAGTGGTTCACCAAGTGCCTCCTTCCAACCATTTCCAAGGATGTAGCTATGTCCAGGAAGTCTACCAAGGAGCAAGCCATTATGCATGCCCAAAACTTCTACTTGATTTACTCTCAGTTGGTTACTTTGTATGACAATACACCGCATTCTCCTAAACCGTCAATAAATCCTAAGAAACCAAAACCAATACCCCATGCTGAAAACATGTTTGTTTCTGTTTCCCATGCCTCTATGAACTAGTTAGATGATGAGATGGGTCAGACGACTATTTCATCACACCTGTCAGCTAGTAGTTCTAATGCTCAAACTTTTATAATCTCTAATAAAACCTCTAAGGTGAATTTCATGTAGTCCATGGAACCAAAGAATCCTCAACAATGTGTACGAGAGAAGAAGAGACAGAAGAAGAAAAATTTTAATACTGAAAAAGGGACTTCCTCCACCCAAAATGATAAGGAGGGGAGCACAAAAGATTAAAGAAAGAGTTGGTTCTCCTACAAAATTTGTGGGGAGGACCACCCACTCATCAATGTCCTTAGAAGGATGATATCCATCATGATTTGGCACATCAAAAGGACCCCCAACATCCTGTTGTATTAACTCATATTTTCCCCCCTCAACTTAAACATATGGTAGCAAACAATCTTTCCCCTTTAAAAGAGGGAATGGATGGTACCCCTCACCACATGGTCAATTTCCAAACATGTTCCAAGAATTATGACATGTCCATGCGTATTCCTGTTGTACACGATCCAACATATTCTTCCCAACCTAGTGGTCCTCTTCATATTGAGAATCCATATTTAGACTCACTTCTTCACCCTCAAAAGGTCATTCTTTGAACAACAAACCATAATCCAAAAACATGGGCATCCCAAAATTATATTATTTTGGAAGACTTGGCCCAACCACCTTGTTCCATGTCTTCTCTCAAATTCCTCCAAATCTACCCCATGCAGTGGAAATACTTGTTGTCTTCTATAAGTAGGGTTGATACCACAGATTAAATTTTGATGACCTTTGATTCCTATCAGGTTAAGTATAGGATCTCCCATCAATTTTCCTTCCAAATTAAAGCATTATTGATGGGGAAAAACATATTCCAAACTGTGGTTGATGAAGGAGCCTCAACCTACATCATGTCTATTTCTTGTTGGAAGGTCATTGTCTCTCCTAAGCTTGAAAAATATGAAACACTATTGAAATAATTTGATGGACACATGTTCGAGCGTCATGGAATAATCACCACCTTACCCATCTAGTTAGGTGATAAGTCTATCTCTATTGTTGTGGATATTTTCGATGCACCTCTTGAGTATAATTTGATACGCAGGTGTACTTGGTTCTATGAGATGACTATGATTGTCTCATCAATATTTAGGGTTTTAGGATTCCCTGATCAAGGAAAAAAAGTGATGATCGATCAACTCATGTTGCACATCATAGACCTTTGATCCAATGCAGGGTCTAATGCACCCTTTGTTGGTGATACCAAATAGTATTATATGCATGGTTGTGTGGGAAGGGTCAAATATCCTTCACTCATGGGTATTTTTATCCTTCCCCCACCATATCCTACTATCAATGTTTATCCTATCAACATGATTTCATCATTTACCAGTGGACACCTTCTATATTTTGGTCCATGGGAGGTACCTCATCCTAAGGATGTTGATTTGTATGGAGAATCCATGTCTCTTACTTCGATAGATATTATCTACCAGGGAATCTAGTTAACAATTGTTGACTCTAATTTGGATTCTCATCATGATGTGAAATTTGATCAGTACCCAAGGCCTTCTTGGGATGCCACTTCTCTATTAGGTTCCAATGACTTCATAGATATTGAACTTCCATCCGATGAAGTTATCATGGAGGTCATGGATTTATCCAATATGCATGGGAAGATTTTCACCATCACATATATTTTCTTCTCAATTTTGAAGAGTTATAGGACAACATTAAAAACCATGTTGCCACTGGTAATGTTCAATGCTCCCAATATCCCACTATGATTCATGATGTTCTTTTAGAAGGGAAATTGGCAATATTTCAAAAACTATATCAATTGAAATTTCACATAAGATGAGTGTCATGGCACATGTCTTGATATACATATGGCCATGTTTAAATAATTTTGTGATATATATATTTTTCTCGTATGAAGAAATTCCTAGCATTGACCCCCAGATTGTCAACCATGAGATTAAAATATATGAGGGATCCAAGATGGTTTGGTAGAAGCTCCAACTAGGTATCCAAAATTTGTTTTTTTCCATCAAGGAAGAGGTCAAAAAGAATCTTCACACTCATTTTATCTATCTGGTTGCATTGATCAAATTGGTTTCTAACATCATTTTGGTTGATAAGAAATGGGGCACTATTAGGGTCTTTGTAAATTACATGGATTTGAACAAAGCATGTACAAAGGATAATTATCCCACTCCATTCATTGATCATATCATCGATTAATGTGTCAAAAGTGAAATATTCTCATTCATGGATGGTTTCTCTAGATATAATCAAATCCATATCAAACTAGATAATGCATTTCATGACATTAAATAGAGAATAAAGGCATAGATGGATGATTTGGATGATTTTTCCAAGCACCATGAAGACCATCCAGGTCACTTGCAGGCCATTTCCATCCATTTCCTATACTATAATATCCATTTGTATCCACATAAATTCATATTTTGTGTGGTGTTTAGGATATTTCAAGGCTTCGTCGCATCCAAGTATATGATAATGGTTGATCCCTTGAAGGTTAAGGATATTGTCAATTTACCTCCTCCTCGTACCATTATCCAAATTCAAAGTTTGCATGGGAAGACAAACTTTTTGCATAGACTGATTTCCAATTACACTAATATAACCAAAGGTTTTATGTGTTTATTGAAGGTTGTACCTTTTCTTTAGGACAAACAATCCCAATTATCATTTGATGCCTTGAAGAAGGCCTTGATGTTGACTACCTTGTTGAGCTCTAATGGCTATGGTTGGGACTTATTTCTCTATCTTTTGGCCTCTTAATTTACCATTGGAATGATTCTCATCCAAGAATATGATGCACAATTAGAGCACATTATTTCCTATCTTAGAAAACCACTTTCTTGTATCGAGTTTTGATACTCCCATGTTGATAATTTTGCATTGGAAACAATGAACATTTTCCAATGTCTATGACATTATATACTCCTATTGAATACCACTATTGTTTCCTATGCCAAACCAATGTAGCACATCCTCATCCACTAGATCATTGGGGGAAAGTACTTGAAGTGTATTTTGATACTCGAAGAGTTCAACCTAGAGTATGTCTCCTCCAATTCTATGAATTATTTGTCATTCACGAAGTTGATGTCCAAGATTTCCCAAGGTGGTGAGGAACTTGTGGTTAATGGCTCCTTCCATGATAAGTTTTTATTCCTTGTTAAATCGTCTGATCCCTGGTATAAAGATGTTTTGGTCTACCTACAGAACCAACATTTCCATCCTCATATTTCCCTTAATGAATGTTGTTTCATAAGGAATCAGGCTAGGCACTACATCATTGTGGACGATACCCTTTATTATTGAGGGGTCCATTGGTTCTACAATGTTTCCTTATCCATGAAAAAATTGAATGAGTTTTGAATTACTGCAATGCCAAGGCATGTGGAAGTCATCTCTCTGGGTTGGCCATATCCCATAAGATATTGCGCGTTGGATATTTCTATCCCATGATATTCAAATATTGTATGCATGTGGTCCAAATATGTCATTCTTTTCAAATATTTACTTGGAAAATGCATGCTCAACCTTCCCCACTTCATCTTGTGGTGACCGTTGGTCCCTTTTCTAAATGGGGCACTGATTTTATGACATGTAATTTTACCACATCTAATGGTCATGAATACATCATCATGGTTGTTGACTACTTCACCAAATGGGCTAGGGAATTGTCTGCCTTCTCTAATGACGACACCATCACTAATCATTTTTTGTTCATTCAAATTATTACTAGGTTAGGTTTTCCAAATACCTTAGTGATGGACCACGTGTCCCATTTTGAAAACAAGATGATTTATGAATTAGATGCCAGGTTGGGTTTTCACCATGAGAACTTGAATCCCTATTACCCTCAGGCCAATGGCCAAGTAGAATCCATCAGTCATGTCCTGAAGACTATGATTCAGGGTATGTTAGGAAAACCCAAGAAAAACTGGCATCTTATGCTATTTTTTTCATTATGGGCTTATCGTACATGTTTTAAAACTTCCACCAGGTTCACACCATTCCAACTTGTATATGGTCTAGAGGAATTATTTCCAATTGAATGTGAAATCTCATCATTCAAACTCACCGTAGAACTATTTCCTAACACCTACGCCAAGGAATATCATCTCTTGTACTTGGCCCGTCTTGATGAAAAATGTCATGATGCTACTATGGCCAATGAAACTCACAAGAAATGTGTGAAAGCCCAAATATGAAAATTTTTCCAGTCCTCATGTCTTTTTAGAAGGTGACTTGTTCTTGGTTTATGATCAGGACCATGACATGTTAGGAACATGTAAGTTTGAAACCATTTGGCATGGCCCGTACATTATTAACATGTCTTGGAAAGAGGGGCCTAAATGCTCATTTATTATGACGAACATCCTCTTCCAGAGCCTCACAATGGGCTCTATTTTAAAAAGTAATATGTATAGGCCATTCAACCGCATGATGCTTTGGACATAGGTGTTTTTTTTTTTGGAGTGGTGTGTTTTGGATTTTTCGTGTGTATTGAATGTCTTTGTTCCTTTCTTATCATTCTTTATGATTGATTTTCAGATATCATCATCCACCTCAGTCTATGTGGGATATGTTGATGGTGCCATCCATAGTACCCAGAACATATCTTTTGCCGCTTGGGTGATATTTTCACCCACTAACAGGCTCGTGAGTTCAGGAGGTGTCTATGTTGGGCCTACAACAAATAACATTGCATAATATAGTGTTGTAATTGAACTATTATCCTAGTGTCTCGTCCTTGGAATTTTTTGTTTAGTTGTCAGGTTGGACTCCCAACTTGTGGTCTCACGGTTGAATCACACATATCACATCAAACATCTCGTCCTATCACACAAGTATTTGAGGGTTCACCTTCTTGAAATCTACTTTGAGTATATTGAGTATTTTCATGTTTTAAGAAGGTGTAATAGCTTGGTTGAATCATTGGATAATTATGTGTTATATTGATACTTGTCTCATTAAATTAGTTTCTTAGAATGCATGTACATAAACATGGGTCATCAATAACTCACTATAATATCCATAAGTAGAAGAAAATACAAGCATATATCTATATCTATATA
>JASDQU010105816.1:67196-85496 GCA_032191745.1 Picea mariana
TCAAGTTACATCCATATAAAAAATTGGGTCTCTACTAGCCTTCTAATACAAACAATGTCAATCAACTAATATTCACGTTCGGTACAAAAATGGGGATACCATTTCCCATTCATCTCTATTTTCACTACCATGGTAGAATAAGATTGCTCGAGCCACCTTTTGAAGAAGTTGGAAAAAAGGCTGGGAAACACATTTTGCATGCCACTATAGATGCAATGACATATCATCCTCTAGCATGGGGCTAACCCCCATGGTTATTCCCTCTAAGTTGTTCCATACATGATGTAGCTCTTTTTTTTTGCCACCTCCCTCCCCCTCTAATGAATCATCGTCACATCTTTGGTGATGAATTCAACCCCATCCTTCTAGAAGCTCTAGTCCTACATCGGTGACCAAAAAAAAATCGTGTCAGTTACAATGCACTCACCAAAAAAAAAATCATATATTCAAAAATTACAAAAAAAAATGGAAATATGCAAAAAATAAAAATACACTTACCCATGGGGCCCCACACCTCGCCCGAAGGGAGTGGAATCTCTAGATCTTTCCTAAAGTCAATCCTTGCATAAGGGAAATCTTCTTTGCTTATGATATGATGTAACCTCCAAATGGTGAAACTGGTCCTATAGTGATATGGATGATGTGCCCTTGGTACTCTCCCCATGTGATCTGATCATAGCACCATCTGTGGGTCTTGGGGCACTGGGTCAGCCATCACCAACTAGGGCCTCAATTGTGGTACTCACTCCATAAAAATGGTCACAATAAGATAACCATACCTAAACTATTTACTTTTCCCTCTCTTGCACCGAGACAATTGTACCTTCATATTTGTTAGGACTCCCTCATACCAGTTGAAGGTCATTGGCTCCAGGAACATTAGTGCCACCTGGATTTTGGATGTAGTCACTAAGTGTGGTGTTGTTTATCCCACTACTCATGTTATGATAAATAGTATGGTATTGAGCAACAAATCCACAATATACTAGATCAAGATCTTGTCACTCGACGAGTGTGACCCATACCAACAGTATTGCTGAATATAGTCCATCATAGAGTGATAATCTCCATATGGTGAATAATTCACTTTCTATGGCACACCCCTCCAGGAAAAATCGGTATAAAAGTACACATCATCCATGTCCAGCTACAATGCCTTCATTGGATAATAAAGAACTCATTGTTGAGGTCCCAATACTGAACCAATGTATGCAGTAGGTACTCATGGGACCCTAAAAATGGGCATCCAAAGAAATTAAATATCTCACAATATCATATTTTATGTCTACCTACACATTGAGGAAACAAAAACCCGTCAGTGAAAAAATCCCTTAGTGGCTAAACCCATCAAAGGGAAACTTGAAAACCATTGCGATGAGCTCTGAACACCCACACTTGGAGGAGGGTTTTCCTCTACAGGGTCTCCAATCACCTCTCTTTGTACATTAAGAATGAAATTTTTACCATGGTAAGTCTTATTTTATAATACTTTTGGGAATAAAAAGGTATTTTTTCACATTGCGGCCAAGTAAGTGGATTTTCACTTAGTTATTTGAGCTTCTTGTTCTTTTAATGCCATTTTTAATTAAATTGATCTTGGCATCCAATTTCCACATGTTGACAAGATTACGGGGACTGTTTTATGATGATGACAACTTCCACCGAACTTGAGGTACATGTTCCTTGAATTGGCATATAGGGATATTTTTTTCACTGCATCAACGATCTTGCATTATTAACCATCCATCATGTCATCACAATGACTTGGGTTCAATCATGATAGGTTGTGACATTAACCACTCTAATTTCATGTCGTAACTTGTTCAGTATTTCCTACCATTCATGGGTGCCCTATTCAGGACCCAAATTTCCATTTAGTGCCCATGTTGTGATTCCTGTATGGTCGAGATCCCTCTTTTGTCCCTACCATGACTTGATATTTTATCCTCATTTTCTTCTCTTTATCTATATCTTGGCCATATCCCGTGGGGTTTCCTGAAAATTTTTCATTATTTCTTAATGGTCACCTATGCATTTGTTTCTTTCATCATGCCTCTCGCCATTGCATTGCTATTTTCCTAGATCCTTCTTACCGCTATTGCAGTAGCCTTGACCATCCACCTCTTACATTATTTATCCTCTGCTTTGCATCCATCTACCCATAGAGAGAGAAATTTCTAAGATTAGATATCACTTTACAGTACCATTTGCATTCATATTTCTTAGGCTAGTTCCATGCACTTATAACATAGGAGCATGCTTTTAAGCCACTTGTTCCCTCTAGATGAGTACACTTATATGTCTTTTCTGTACTCGTAAAAGGACATGAAAAGACATTATCGAGTAAAATTTTATCTATTTTTTGAACTGGTAAAAGGACATGAAAAATATACTACCAAGCATACTTGTGTCCTTCTTTCATGCTTGTTAAACCATGAAGGAGACAAAATCCACCAAAAAATAAAAAAAAGAGTGGGGGGTTTTCACCATAGGTCTATTCTCAGAATGGAAACATCATTTGAGTCACCCTTGAACATGGCACTTGGTTTATTCATCATCATATAGTTGTGTTTTTTCTTTCCTAGGAGCCATCCCTATAATATGAGTCAGAGATAATCTTATGGTTCGTTACTCTTCCAATCATCATGGAAAGTGATTTAATGCCTCATGTCTTGTTGCCTTATATTCGTCCAAATATTGTGTCTTGTTTCCAAGTCACCATTGTGTCATTCTATATGTTCAAGGGAATTTTAATCTCGATTCGACCATCTTCTATTTTGTTGAGTTTCCAAGTCAACCATACATGTGTCAGTTGTACTTGGTGATACTCTCTCTTCATATAATCACTCGGTGTATGTTTCATGTCGATTGATGGGGCATACATTAATGCCTTCCTTCGATGGATTGATTCATATCAACTTCAACACATTATATAGGAGAGGGATATAGAGTCCAACTAGTACCTTGGAGCTTGTAGTCCTCAGTGGCATGCCTCCTCATGATTGATAGTGGGTTTACATCATTAAATCCTTCTCAATTGACTCTATGATTTTTCCTCATCAGATCATCTATTCACACTCGCTATATTGTACTAGGTACCTTGGGTTCCATCTTCATCATTGGTGGGTCCCCTCGCATCTATTAATGGTATACAATAATGACTGGTAATCAGATGGTTTCTACCATTCTCAACATCAACTCATCTATTTTCGTTATGTAGATTCGTACCATCAGGTTTTGGGATGAATACCTTGGGTTTGGGGGCACATCCTTCCTTTACAACATCCTCTCCCAAGTTGCGATGGATTATATCACTTGTCTATGAGTACTTTGAAGACTTCCGGGGCACTTTCCTTAGTGCTTGTTGTCTTCTTGATGTATATATGTTGTGTCATAGATCCACATTGTATTTGTTTGTGACTATGATAATATTCATGACATAGATCCACATTGTATTGTCTTGTAGATATGATCTTATTGATGACATGGATCCACTGTGTATTCTTTCATGGCCACAGTCCTGCATTTCATTTCATGGATATGTAGTGTATTATTTGGCGACCATGATTTGATACTCTCCATAGACTGAGTATGCCTTTCTAAGGGATGGTCTATATATTCTTTCATCCTTGGTGTTTGATTATCGGTACTCTTTGTCCTCCATCCTTCATTTTCTCTCTCCTCACGATGCCTCACATGGAAACTATTTTATTGTAATGTGTTTTGACCATCCATTACTTTCCTGACCTCACACATTAGGAAAAATTTGTTATAGCCATAATTTCCACCCTACAGGCTAGAAGGGAATCCAATAGAATATGAAAGTAAAAACACATTTATTTCTTAGCATTTAAGACATTCTCAGGGGTTGTCTCATGGCATATTAGGATACAACACACGATGATTGTTGTTGGTCATTTATAGTGCAACACGTGATGATCCCTACAATCTTATAGATTTGCAAAGTTACAAAGAGGTATGTGAGGGATAAGTTGTATTCATGGCATGAGCCTAGGAACTTACATCATTTGAGTTTCGACTAGGTTCTAGAAGATCTAGAATCTCTCCCAAGCCTCTTCCAAGGATATATAAAGAAGGAAAGTCTTGAGAAAGAGGAGGAAGAATCATTTGCAGAGTTATGTTGTCTAATTACAAAGGTTATTCTCTAGTCACAACAATCATAGTCACATTGCCTTGTCATATTGAGAAGATAAGGAGGATCTAGGAGCAAGAAGCAGAGGGAAATGATTTCACATCCAAGGTATGATGTTTCTTGTATTTCCTACATGTTAATGAATAGATCATTGGTTTTCCCCTATATGTGTTTGTGATTTATTTTCAAATGCTTAGATATGATATTGTTTTAAATAGATCAATATAGATCTAGTGAATTGGATTTTTCTAACATTAGGAAAGCAAGTAGATTGGTATTTGTTCGTCTCCTTGTGTGAAGGAGATGTAGTTCAATTTTTGAACCTCCATCAACCAAATACGTGAGGATAGTTGTCGGTCATAAGGCATGTTTACTGCTCTTCATGGTTAAAAGGAAAATAATTTACTTGTATCTAGGGAAACCATTATAAGTCTAGTTGCACTGTCTATCTAGGATCAATAGGCAGGTCCTAGGGAGATCTAACTTACCATATTATTGATATTTCTCCAATAACACTCAACAACCCGTTGTTGGATGTGTTCTTTTGTGACACAAAATAAGAGTAATGGCATTGCATCCCCCTGATCATCATTAGGATATATGTACAAATTATGAAAAGTATATTCAAACATGAGGTAGCTAGCATACTTATACATAAAGTTGCATGGGATGTGTATTTGTGAATGAATTGCCTGGATCAATTGATGATAGAATTGTTGAAATATTTTTTTGTGAGAATATTGGATTTGATGGTCCCTACTTTATTGTAATATTAGGAATTGGGGAGCTTCAAACATAAGGTTAGTCCCAATATCTCATGCAAAACTTGAAGGGCACCTCTATAGAACCATGGTAAGGAGTAGTAAAATCCAACTATAATGAAATCCCTTTTTGAGGTTTTGGGTATCCAAACAGTCATAAATGAATTCATTCAATATGTAATGTGCCGAGGCCATATAGAAACCCATAAGACATCTCTCAAATATCATGATGACCCCAAGTATGCACTCCTCCTTTGAAAAATTGTGTAGGATTTTATAGGTGATTTGTTAGATCACAAACTAAAAAATATGAGCATTTATTTCAGAAAAGAACATCCCATATGTGCCCTAGTGCATACTGTATGTACCACATACCTCATTTTGGGAATTATATTTAGCAGATGACACTTTTTTAGGCTCTTCTACATTCATGGGTAAGCTTGTCACCCTATGAATTGTTCCTACATCCACCGAATATTTCCCCCCCAACCAAAGTTATCCCACATGGAGGTGAGTAAGTAAAAAGTGGATAGAGATGGTAACCAAACCCCCATAGATGAAGTGAGGGAAATCAACCAGGGTTAGAATTTCGGCCTGACCAAGAGGTTTGGCCCAGTCTTGTGTGATCACCAAATTTTGGCAGTTTTCACTTCAAACCACCTTCACATAGTTGTGAAAATTCATGGTTATGAACGGTTCATAATCTCATATGTCATAATAAACAAAGTGAACATTTTTCACTTTTCCCATCCAAGATCCTGTGAAGCTCACATGTTAGGGAAATGGAAGCTCCAGTATATGTTGATCGTGGGAGGCCTTAGATTTATTACGATCTTGCAGCCTGCTTGACGAAGACATTTAAATTTTTTCTACCAAGTTTTTTATTTATGAGAGATAGCCTAGGTATACTATATTTATTCTTGGTTCTACACAACCCTTCCACCTTTCTCATGTTATGAACTCTTTCTTCTAGAAATGGGAATGTCAATGCTTAGCTGGATGAGTATTAAATTGAAGTGAGGAAATCTGGAAAGAAGGTGTGACAGTACAACTAGAAGGGGGGTATGCATCAATTCATTAATAACTTAGAGTTTCATACGATATTCTTCGACCCCCACTAGAACATTCACCCTTATACCATCCTTGAATTCCTTGTAAATGATCGAGAGTTTTTTTATGCTTCCCCACAAGCATTCTAGATTTTCGAGCCACCTTATTCCTTTTACATTCATGATGCATGTCCACGCCCTTTTATTTCCAAAGGTGCATAATTTTTGGGTGGTATATTAACATCGTCTATTGGTTACCACCTCAATAGGCTCTCCCTTAAGTACAATACAATGGATATGTCACATTTTATGGCATGAAAATATTGGGGTTGTTGTACTGTAATGGTGATAGTGAAGTCTCCATACATTCATCAGTATTATTCTCTGGGGGAACCACACATGCTTCCTGTGCACCCTTGCATTAGTGTATTCTTTCTTAATTGGTCACAACCACCCCTAGCGGTTCATGACACTTCTTCACATGTGCCCATCTGGTCATTTTTCCCCTCTAAGGGATTGGACTTGGCCCTTCTGGATCTGGTGGTATCCACTGATCACCCACTAATTCCTTACTCTTGCGTGGCTCATCAGTTTTCTCAATGGGGTTGAGTGGAATTGAATGGGTTGATGTTCTATATACTGCAGCGTATGGTGTAGCCATATCCATCCTTCATGCACACATATTCCTTACTTATCCCTTACAAAATCGAGGAACCAATGGAAAATATTTATTCCTTGGCAATGCGTTCTGAGCCTTTAGGTACTTAATGTGTTCCCCACATCGTTTCTTGGATGCCCACCACCTTTCAAAAAAACACATATACTGATGGATATTTTCTGTTAGTTTGAACATTTCTCTCAGTGGACTCTCCATAGCTTCCCATTCTTGAAAATGTTCCCTATGTGCAACCCACCATTGTGCAGGTACTCTTATTAACACTGTATCGAGGGAGTATACCTGGTCGTGTTCAAGAATGTGCTCTATCCATGAAATAAATTCATCCACTAGATCTGACCTGTCAAACCAGTAGGATCCAAACTCTTCTTCATGAAAATTGATGGTAATACGCATGCACCACCTTGTTGAAACTCCATAAAGATTTTTCAATCACCTTTCCATGGTGTCTCTTGAATTAGTATCATAGGACTTCATGCTCCCTTAGCTTAGTTTCCCATATTCTGTGGGATTGAAATAATTTCTCACGTGACCTGTGATCTTGTAGATTCTCTGAATAACATATATCCATGCATCCACATATACTGAATCATTGTATATGTTCTCTTCATTAGGATCTAAAAGTGTAATCACTTGCATGGTGTAAGTATCAAACTACATCTGTCGCTTCTTCAAATTCAACACCACATTGTTGTTGAAGGCCCAATCAATGTCAAGTAGGGGAGGGTAGGGATCAAAATAATCCATAATATCTATCACTTCAAATTCATCCTTCATATTCACCCCTTCAATGTTCAGTTGGACTTGCTCCAATCGGCCTATAGGATATATCCTTTATTGATTTTCCAACTACAGCTAAATAGGTGACCAAAGAAATCTTGGTTTACTCATTAATTCCCATTACTTCTTAGGAAATATATTTGTGTCCAAACCCAGATCCAACATGACCACATCCATTTCATAACTATCAAGTTTAGATGTCATCTTGAACTCTCTTCCTGTGCACTTCGGCTTACTCACTTGGCACAGATCCCTCCCTAGTAAGGGAGTTGATATAGATCTCTCTATCCCTTCTTCCCCCATGTAGTTTTCTAACATATATGTCAAATTTTGTGCAACATCAAGGTTTCTTAACAATTTTAAACAACAAAGTAAGAAATTACTTACTTGATCCTCAATCTCTATTTCATGACATAAGTCATGCAGTGTTTATTTGTGTGTCGTTCACTTCATCTCCTCATGAACATGTTCCTTTATTTATATTTGTTTGGTAAGTCACAAGTCCTCATGATATAGGAGAATCACAAGAAAGCGCAAAGCAGAGGACAACTGGATACGCACCAACACACATTTTGAAGATATTTTAAAATTCAAAAGGATGGCAAATTAATGTAATATCTAGAGAGACATAAGTGCTCTTAAATGTTTTGGGAATTGTAACACAGATCTTGAGCATTTCTCTTATCTGTCAGTTGTAGACAATAAATGAAATGAATGTAAATTAGATGTAGGCTTTAACTTGATTAGATATCTTCATATTGTAGGAGGGAAAACTTGATAAAGCTCCCTCGTATGTATTTGTATTGTATCATTATTCTCATTGTAAGAGTAGAACGGTAGAGCAAGAGAGAAAGAGAGAGAACAGAAGAACAAAGACTGCATAATTTGTACAAGAAGATAGTTTTTGCTATAGAACCCATGTACATAAGCACTTGAGTTAATATAAGAATGCTTTGACTCAATATCATGGTGTTGTTATGAATATTATTTGCATTTATTGAATGGTATGTTTACAGTTTTCTTACAAGCTCTGTTATGAATTTGGTTCAATTCTTTGTGTGTATGATTTCATGTTGAATGTATGAATTCTATGAGAGGGAGAGCATGAGTTTCAATTGTTTCTCTTCCTGAGAATTCCTACAAGGAGTGTAGTGAAGGTCCACAAGGAGTGTGTTGATGAGAGTCTAATTTTTCCCTCAAAAAAGCTCAGAAGGGATATCGTTGTTCTCATACCAACAGAAGTGAAAGTACAACATAGAGCCATGCAAGGCATGTGCAAGCAGTTTGAAGTCTTAGAATTTTCTAACCTAGTGAGTGGTTGAAGGATTTTTTTCAGAAGGAGTGCACAGAATTGGAGAGTTCAGATAATCAAAGATTATCATGAAGGTCGCAAGGAGTGCATGCAATAATCCCTTAGAATCCTTGATATTTCAGCAAGAATCAAGCTCAGTAGGGATAGAGACTTGGAAAATCCAGAGGAGAGATGAGTTCGAATTCATCGTGGAGAAACAAAGCTCAGGAGGAAAGACGCCAAGTTATTTGGTGAGGAGTCTTTGAGAGTCTGAACGAATGGTTGAGTTTCTCAGAGGGAGAAGCATAAATATCCGAGGACCATTGGATCTAGTGGATCAGTGGGGAGGTTAAGACTGAGAGTCTTTCAACACTCGCAAGATCAGGAGGATTAACATTCGTTAGATCTGGAGGAATGAGAGTTGTTGATTGGGTGCTCTAAAATATCGACATTTTAGAAGTTCAAAGTGTGGAGGAAGTTGTTTTCAGGAATCCCTGATACACAAAATGTCGACGTGAACTGGATCGTCAAATCTCAGAAGGTTCAGGACCATTGATCTGTGGGAAGAATTCATGAGTTCAGACTCTAGGAAAAGGGAGAGGAGCCACATCGTTAACTCACGAGTCATGAAATCCCAAAACGCTCAGAAGTAAGACCCTAGGAATTGACTATAGGTCATATGGTTAAGGCATATGGGAGGAGCTAGTGGACCATTATCCCATTTCGGGGTTTGGGGAAATGGAGGAGCTAGGGTGACACGTAGTAGGAATCTGAAAATTGTGAAACTTGTAAGTCACAAAAATTGAAGAATCCATTTGGGCTAGGTCAGTGGTCACGCCAGTGGTCATGAAAAATAGGGCTTAACGCCTAGTTCTTGTTCACATGGGCATAACTTCTAAGAAGGACCTGTGGTTTTATATGCATTGAAGGTTCCAATGGGAATTAAAGAGCCATTTCAGCTCAGGGAAAAAGGAAGATTAAAAGACTGGGAGGTCAAGCAGACCTTGCTAAGGTAGGGGTGTTGCATCGGATGGTATCAGAGATAACAAATTTTTTTTTCTATAGAAGGAAGATAGAGGATAGTTGTGATTTGAATTCTATGTGGACAGATTGAAACAATGCCGCCAAGAAGATGTCAAGAGAGACCCATGATCGATCCAACCGTGGAAAGGGAAATGAGATAACTTCATGCTCGATTGGATGCTATGGAGACAACATGGAGGTGAACACCTGATACTGGAGATAATAGTGAGGTCGAAAGTGAAAAATAAGTTGGAGTCGAAGAAGAAGTTGTAGCTGAAGATGATGCAAAGGACCGTCTATTCAAAGCTATTGCAAGGATAGGGGCCAGAGAAAAAATGGATATCCCGATGTATGAAGGCAACTTAGATGTTGAGTAGCTACTAGATTGGTTTAGAGCTCTAGATAAATACTTTGATTATGAAGATATCGAAGAATATAAGAAAGTAAATCACACTATCACTAAACCGAAAGAGCATGCAACATTGTGGTGGGATGAACCATAGGCTGACAAGCATTGTAAAGGAAAACAAAGTATCAATAGTTGGGATAGGATGGTCACCAAGATGAAAGCCAAGTTTATACCTAGAGATTAACAAATTAATATGTTTCAAAGAATGCATAATTTGAGACAGAAATGGATGACAGTGAAGGAATACATTGAAGAATTTTACAGACTCAACATCAGAGCTGGTCATTGCGAGAGTGATGATGAAAAACTCGCTAGATACTTGAATGGCTAGAGATATGAGATTCAAGATGAGATGAGCATGGTGACAATCAGGAATGTGGAAGATTCTTATCAAATTGCTTCAAAAGCAGAAGTGAAATTGGCGTGAAAGAAATATTAAAGGGGAAAAGGTAGAAGTTAGAGCAGAGGCAAGGCAATTTCCTAAGACAGAATACAAAATCCAAAGGATGAATAAAATAAACCACATAACCACCCAAAAAGGGGAGGAAGCTCACAAGGAGGACAATATGTCGATAGGAACACTTTTCCTTGAGCCAGAGGAAGAGGAAAAGACAGAGGAGGTGAAATAAAGTGTTTTTTTATGTGGAAATATCAGACACAAATATTTTGAATGTCCCGATAGAAAGAGAGATGGAGGAGGAAAATATCACATTTCATAAGAGAAAAGGAGAAATGTTGAGGCAGAAGATGTAGAAGGTGGAAGATCATTAATGATGAGGAAAATTCTCTTGAAGCCAGATAAAGAGATGGAGAATCCAGTCCAAAGGAACAGTTTGTTTATAATTGCTTTCAAGACCAAGGATAGGGTATGGAAGGTAATTGTTGACAGTGGAAGAACGGATAATCTAGTATCCATAGAGATGGTGGAGAATTTGGAATTAGAGACAATTGCACATCCAATCCCATACAAAGTTTCGTGGTTTCAAAAAGGACATCAGGTAACAGTCACTAAACAATGTTTAGTTGAATTTAAGATAGGGGGATATAGATATGAGATCTTATGTGATGTTATTCCCATGGATGTCTATCATTTTTTGTTGGGGAGACTGTGGAAATATGACATGAATTTTATTCATGATGGAAGAAAGAACACATAAGCCTTGGAGAAGAATGGTAAGACACATATGTTGCTCCCAATTGAGGACAACAAGGTGAAAGAAGAAACAAGTAATACTATACTTCTCATGAGTGGGAAGGAACTTCTAGATGAAGTCAAGAAAGATGTGGAAATGTTGTTTGATGTGGTTAGAAAACCTAGAGTCATATTGACCAATACCTGAATAGATGATCTACCTGAGGAAATTAAGGAAATGTTGGAGAATTTATCCGATATAGTGGTGGACAATTTACCTTGTTCGTTGTCACCCATAAGACATATAATCCATCACATTGACCTTATACCAGGATTTGGTGTATAAAGGGTTGATTATAGGAATATCGATTCCATGCATTGTTCCAACAGTTATAAGTTCAAAGAAGGGTGGTGAATGGAGGATGTGTATGTAATCGAGGGCTATAAACAAAATCACCATCAGGTATAGATTTCCTTTACCCAGGATGGATGACATGATGGATTGCTTGAGTGGAGCAAAGTTTTTTTCAAAAAATGATTTGAAGAGTGGATATCATCAGATTAGAGTGAGGGAAGGTGATGAATGGAAGACAACATTCAAGATGAATGAAGGGTTTTATGAATGGATTGTCATGCCATTTGGTTTGATGAATGTGCCAAGTACTTTCATGAGATTGATGAATGAGGTTTTGAAAGATTTCATTGGAAAGCTTGTAATTGTATATCTTGATGATATATTGATATTTAGTAAGACTGAGGAAGAACATTTGAGACATTTAACTCTAGTGATGAAGAGGTTACAACAAGAGAAGTTGTTGATAAATCTGAAGAAGTTGTCTTTCATGAAGACAAAACTCATTTATTTGGTGTTTGTGATCTCTTCAAACGCGTTGAAGATGGATCATGAGAAGGTAAAAGAAATCAATGAATGATCTCACCAAAGAATATATTTGAAGTCAGAAGCTTCCTTGGATTAGCCAGTTTTTACCGAAAGTTCATTAGGAAGTTTAGTGGAATTTGTGCACCAATAATGGACACAGTCAAGAAAAGACATAAATATTTTCATTTAATAGAGGAAGCGGAGAATTTTTTTAATTTGTTAAAGGAGAAGATAATTGGACAACCATTTCTTGTTTTGCTAGATTTCAGTAAGACATTTCAAGTGAGATGTGATGCAAGTGGATTTGCAATTTTAGTTGTCTTAAGTCAAGACAATAGACTAGTTGCATACTTTAGTGAGAAGTTGAATGATGCCAAAAGGAATTATTCCATGTATGATAAATATTTTTATGCAGTCATACAAGCACTAAAGAAATGGAGGTAGTACCTGGTTTCGAAAGAGTTCGTTTTGTATAGCGACAACCAGGCCTTACAGTTTATAACCAGATAGGAAAAACTAAACTAGAAACATGCAAAATAGGTTGAATTTATGCATAACTTTAATTTTTTTACAAAGCACATTTCTTGAAATGCTAACAAGGTTGTTGGTGCGTTGAGCAGAAAATGTTTGATTTTGTAGGAGTTTCGTGTGAAAAATTTAGGTTTTGATAGCCTTAAGGACATGTACAGAAATGATTCAGATTTCAAGGACGCTTATGAAGCATGTGAGAATCTTGTTCTGAGAGACCGAAGCCAATGGATTGAATATTTGATCTAGGATGTATTGTTATTCAAAGGAAATCAATTGTGTATCCTTATGAGTTCCACGAGACAAAACCTTTTGAAGGAAAAGCATAGTGGGGGATTGGCTGGACACTTCAGCCATGGAAAGACATTTGTGCAACTGAACAGTTTATATTATTGTCAAGGGATGAGGACAGATGTCAAGAAATTTGTCAACATATGTAGAATTTTTTAGAACACAAAGGGGAAAAGACAGAACACAGGATTGTATCAACCATTGCCAGTACCACAGAGGCTATGGAACGCGGTAAAAATGGATTTTGTGTTAGGACTGGCGAGGACACAAAGAGGTTGTGATTCCATATTTTTGGTGGTCAACCGATTCTGAAAAATGGCACATTTTATTCCACGTCAAAAAACCAGTGATCCAACACACATTGCAAACTTGTTTTTCAAAGAAGTTGTTCAAATTCATGGTATACCCAAGAGTATTGTTTCAGATTGAGATACCAAATTTGTTGGTCATTTCTGGAGGACACTATGGAAAAAGATGGGGACAATTTTATCTTTTATCTCAGCATATCACACTCAAAAACATGGACAGACTGGGGCAGTAAATCGAATTTTGGGGGACTTATTGAGAAGTTTATTAGCTGAACACCATAGTCAATGGGATCAGATTCTGTCGCAAGAAGAATTTTCATATAATGACTCACTTAACCAGAGCACAGGACAGAGTCCATTTTAGATAATGTATGGAATAAAACCAACAGGAGTATCTGAATTGAGAGACTTAGAGTGAAATGAGTTCAGGAGTGCTGGAGCGGAATATTTTGCAGCAAAGATGCAAGAGCTCCACAATAAGATTAAAGAGCGATTGTAGAGTTCCAACCAGGAATACAAGGGTAGAGCAGATCAAAACAGAAGAGATCTCCAGTTCAAAGTCGGATATTTGGTCTTAGCACATCTAAGAAAAGAAAGGTTCCCAAAGGGAACATATAATAAGTTTAAGATAAAAAAAGATAGGGCCATGTAAGATTCTGAGAAAATTTGAGGCAAATGCTTATGAGATAGAATTGCCAGATAATGTGGGCATATCACCCATATTCAACGTAGAATATATGTATCCTTATACTGAAGATGAAGAAGATGAGGAAGAGAATCAACAAGAAGTTCATTGGATCAAACTGATGCCTGTAGATGAAAAGCCACAGATGGAAAAGATTATTGATCAGAGAGTTGGTAAGAAGACCCAAAGAAAGACATATTTTGAATATCTAATAAGGTGGAAGGGACACCCAATTGAAGATGCCAGCTTGGAAAGAGAAGAAAATATCCAGAAACATGCAAAGACAATGTAGGAGCTGATGGATAGGAGCACATGATTTTTTTAGCCAGAGGTGTATGATGCAGGAGCATGACAGGAAAGTGAAAAGAGGAGGACAGTTGGATACGCAGCAATGCACATTTTGAAAATATTTTGAAATTCAAAAGGATATCACAATAATGTAATATCTAGAGAGACATAAGTTCCCTTAAATGTTTTGGTAATTGTAACACAGATCTTGAGCATTTCTCTCATCTGTTGGTTGTAGACAATAAATGTAATGAATGTAATGTAGATGTAGGATTTAATTTGATTAGATATCTTGAGGTTGTAGGAGGGAAAACTCGAGAAAGTTCCCTCGTATGTATTTGTATTGCATCATTATTCTCTTTGTAAGAGTAGAACAGTAGAGTAAGAGAGCAAGAGAGAGTAGAGAAGAATAGAGACTGTAGAAGTTGTACAACCAAATAGTTGTTGCTATAGAGACCATGCACATAAGCACTTGAGTTAATATAAGAATGACTTGACTCAATTTCATGGTGTTGTTATGAATACTGTTTGCATCTGTTGAATGGTATGTTTATAGTTTTCTTACATGCTCTATTATGCATTTGTTTCAATGCTTTGTGTGTGTGATTTCATGTTGAATGTATGAAGTTTGTGAGAGGGAGAGAATGAATTTCAATTGTTTCTCTTCCTAATAATTCCTACAAGGAGTGTAGTGAAGGTCTGCAAGGAGTGAGTTGACGAGAGTCTAATTTTTACCTCATAAAATATCAGGAGGGATATCGTTGCTCTCATACCAACAAAAGTGCAATTATAGCATAGAGCCGTGCAAGGTGTGCAGAGGTAGTTTGAAGTCTCAGAATTTTCCAACCAAGTGAGTGGTTAAAGGATTTCTGTCAGAAGGAGTGTGCATAATTGGAGAGTTCAGATAATCAGATATTATCATGAAGGCCGCAAGGAGTGCGTGCAAGAATCCCTTAGAATCCCTAATATTTTAGCAAGAATCAAGATCAGGAGGGATAGAGACTTGGAAAGTCAAGAGGAAATATGAGGTCAAAGTCATCTCACAGAAACAAATCTTAGGAGGAAAGACACCAAGTTATTTGGTGAGGAGGCTTTGATATTTTGAACAGACGATTGATTTTCTAAGAGGGAGAAGCGTAGATATCCAGGGACCATTGGATCCAATGGATCAACAGGGAGGTTAAGATTGAGTGTCTTTGAACAATCGCAAGATCGAGAGGATTAACAATCGTTAAATCTGGAGGAACGAGAGCCATTGATTGGGAGATATGAAATATCCACATTTCAGAAGTTGGAAGTGTGGAGGAAGTTGTTTTCGGGAATCCTTGATATGCAAAATCCTGACATGATCTAGACCGTCAGATCTCAGGAGGTTCATGATCGTTGATATGTGGGAAGAAGTCGTGATTTTGGACTTTGGGAAAAGGGAGAGGAGTCACATCGTGAACTCACGAGTCATGAAATACTGACACCCTCAGAAGTAAGACCCTAGGACTTGACTGGAGGTCATATGGTTAAAGCATAAGGGAGGAGCTAGTGGAGTGTTAGCCCATTTCGAGGTTTTATTAAATGGAAGAGTCGGGGTGACTTGTACTAGGAATACCGAAATTGCAAAACTCGTAAGTCGCAAAACTTGAAGAATCCATTTGGGCTAAGTCAATGGTCATGTGAAAGAGGGNATGGGCATAACTTCTAAGAAGGACCTATCGTTTTATATGCATTGAAGGTTTCAGTGGGAATTAAAGAGCCATTTTGGCTTAGGGAAAAAAGAATATCCAAATACTGAGAGGTCAAGTAGACCCTGCTGAGGTAGGGGTGTTGTGTTACCTCATGTCTATGCACTTCTTCTAGTGACCTTTGCGTCACACTCTCTATTTCTTCATGCATAAGATCTTCCTCCAGTGAAATTTGTGTGGAATGCTACAATTCGTCACAGACTTAATATTCTTCCAGTGACCTTTGTGTCACTCATTGAAATTAATCATGAATATGGGCCTCCTCAAGTGACATCTATGTCATGCGTTGTAACTCTTCTCATGATCTTTCTTCCTTTATTTCCCTCTGCGTGTTGCAAAAGAACCTCTTCTACTAGGTCGCATCAAACATAGGAGGGGGATACGCCACCTTTGTTATCTTCCCCTCTGACCTTTGACCTAATATTTCATCATTCTCAAAGTCTGTTCCTATCTTTTCTCTACCTCGCGTTATCACACGTACAACTACTTCATCATCCTTTTTTAATTCCTATGCAGATCCGCAGGTACAATGTTTCAATGTGCCTTCTTCTCTTCCCACTTCTTTAGTTATTCAGAAAATTCCTATGTAACATGATTGGAGATGTAACAATACCCACAAAGAGCACATTTTTTAGTACACAATATTGACACATGGCCTATTTCTCCATAGTTAAATAAAATGGGGGGTATACCTCCCCCTCTGCTATACCCTCTTCCGCTACTATGCCCATAGACACCTCTAAGACTTCCTTGATATCTACATCTCTCAGCATCACCATGGTCACCACCCTTATGTTCCTCTTGAACCTAAAACACATTGTGGATATGGTTTTGAATCAACTAGAGTGACTAGAATTTGTTTAGATCGTGTCCCATGGACTTGCATAAGTCGCAAAATGGAGTATGATGCATCCTCTCATACTCTTACAATGTTGGGGAAAAGGGTGGTATGTGGCACCACTATTTGCAAATTTCACATCACTCCACCTGAGGTCTATCCGAAAATGGATTCATTGCACATGATGCCATATAGTTTCCTAGTGTAGGAAATTCATCTCTATGATGCCCCTTCGATCTACCACATTGTACACCATACGTTCTCACACATGAGACAATACCTACACCAAAACTTTCGATGTCTCTCCTCCTTCTGGTGTAGCTTCCAAGCACATCACAATATCCACCACTTCTTCCTAAGTATTCACCTTCTACTAGGTGAGCAAGACTTAGATATGGGGAAGAAACCCTGTAATGAACTATTATCTATGTTGCATGTCATGGATCTAGAATGTCATTCTATCCATCAAAATATTGAACCATTGGTCATAAACTACATGGTTTCTCCTTGTTTTTGTTTAATATCCTTAATCTCTATAATACATTGAGACTTTGAATTTGAATTTTGGAATTCCCTAAGGAGATATCTCTTGATCTCTATCAGGGACTTTGTCTATCATTATGGAGTAGTGGCATTTTACTTCATATACCACATCAAGTCTCTATCCCTAAATACGGTCTCCAACTACACAATATTCAATGCCTTTTCTATGATCCTTTTCACAGAAGATATCACCTCGTAAGTGAACCAATATTTCTGTGCATCATCTCTACCTATTCCATGGAACATGGGTAATCTTAGGGTGCTATCCTAATTCACCATCCTCAATGTCAAAGTCTATCCTCTAAACTAACTAATGGGTGTCTAGAATATTGGTACCGATACTCTTCCTAGCGAAGTAAGATTGAATTCATCTTATTCTTCACTCACCACTTCCCTTCTTTATTCTCTTACTCATGCTTCTACTCCAATCATATCACTGTCAACTTTTCTTTATTATTGTCTATAGATGTGCAAGAAGGGTGGTTCAAAAGTGGGGTAACTCCATATTCCTCTAAAATTTATTTTGAGGGAACCTAGCGAGTTTCCTACCTACAACTATGCAATACCATCCACTACTCTTATCCTCCACAATTAAAGGATCATTCATCTTCCTCTCCTACTTCTGTGCCTTTTCTTTGTACCTCATATTCCTATGAATTTGTAGCACTCCTCAATATCCAAGGGGTTCAGACTTCATATTTTGGGCCCCTACTACCACTGCTACTGGTATATGAATTGGATACCCTACTCGTAATGATGTGCCTCTTCATGAGCATATCCTCATCTATGCTCCTCTTTGGCACAACACAATTTTCCACACTTCCTTTGTAAGTTTTAAACCTGTGAAGTAAAGCAATGCATATATATTCTTAAGCAATACATAAATTAATCAATGGCTCATACACAGAATACACAGAGATCTTTACCAG
>JASDQU010105817.1:0-18930 GCA_032191745.1 Picea mariana
AAAAAAAATATATTACAAGTTTGAATTCAATCAAATCTTTTAAATTTATCTGTTCTTAAAAAAATCTTCTTTTAACATATTTACGGTCAAACCAGACACTAAATTGGTATATGAGATCTCCTCCTCCAGTGATTACAGTCTGAGTGAGCCTAATAGTTAAGAATAAGAGGTTATTTCTTCTTAAGAGGTTACAAGTTCAAATCCAGAGGAAGTAGGGTATATATGCCTTCACAAACTTTACCAATCAAATTGCTGTACCAAAAAAATCTAGTTTCTGACTTTACCAATCAAATTGCTGTAACAAATTTAATTTCTCGCTTAACAGTGAAATTAAAGATATATTATTATTATATAAAATTTTATATTCAACTCACCTGAGAATTGAGTGTGGTTACTCCGCTTTCAGTATCACCAACACCTAGTAATTACAACATTACTGCTATCGGTCAGCCAACGACAGATTGCAACATCGAAACAGATTGCAACATCGAAACGGATTATCAGTTGCAATTCGTATGTATCAACAGAACCGTTTGGCAAATGAGATTATTAATTAAAATCAGATACTCACCGGCTGTTTTTTGAAGAGGAATTGCACTGTGGATGCTCGACGACTGATCTTGCTTTTCATACACCCAAACTATGATGAGGTCTGCAAGCATGGTAACAAGGTAGCCTGCTGTACAGAGCATGAATGCAAAAGGATATGTCTTGTCCGTCAAATCTTCGAATGTTTCTGCGGAATCACTGAGGAAATGCATCCAAGCCGTCCCCAGGAAGACGCCAGCTGCGAACTGAGTTCCCAGCAAAAGAAAGCTCTCGTTCCATCTGTAAAAATAGGGGGAAATGCCCCCTGCAAATGTGCTCGCAAAAACTATTATGAGACACCAGATCTTAACAAGAATTAAGCCTTTTGCTCTCAAGTTTGGGCTATCACTGGAATCTCCATCGTCGCTGCCTCCGTGGGCTATGACAAATGGAATCAGGCCGCAATTGATTATGAGCATAACTGCACTTGTAATTGTTCCAGCAGCCATGGCTGCTGAGATAGTGATGAATTTCTAAGCTCTGTGGGCTTCCTGGTGTAATGGGAATTTTGAGTCCAAGCGTCTAGCGGAATAAGATTGGTTTAAAGGGTTTGGGCTCTGGTTCAAATCCTATGAGCACGATACCTCAACCTTTCTCAGAGCCATCGGGTTTATGATATCTCAACCTTTCTCAGAGCCATCAATCTGTGGAAAAAAAAGACTAATTTAAAGGGACCCATCATAAAGCTTAGCGCGTTAGCGTGCGTACTACTATGTAGTACTCTCACATTAAAAAAATCCTAAAATCTGCACTATAAATTTCTAGGTCCATGCTATTTGTCTTTGTTGACTAGAGAGGCGGCTCCGAAGCTCCCTGGAAGAAGTCTCCGCTATCTTCTCATTTCATTTGAAAAGCAATCTACTGACTGCCGTGGAATTGATTTGCTTCTCTAGCGCTTGTTGCTTTGAGAATGGCAGATTTAAGATTTTTATCAGAGATTTTTGATTTGCTTCTCTAGCGCTTGTTGCTTTGAGAATGGCAGATTTAAAATTTTTATCAGAGATTTTTTATTTTTTTGTGATTGCTTCCATCATAAAGCTGTGAGAGAGAGCGAGCCACGTGTGTTGAATCTCATCCGATTGTTTTTATTCCTTGACTACGAAGTGCAGGTGAGACAAGCGAGCCGCTTTTGATTCCTTCATAAGATTTTCTACAGTCCATGAATTCGGCTATAGCCTTTTCATACAATCAAGTTTGCAGATATTTTTGTGGGAATCAGATATTTTTGTGGGAATCCAGTGATATAAATTTACATGAAATTACTATTTTTTTATTGTTTAAAATTTATTTTTAATGTAAAAATGGATTCAGCATGAAAATTTTTTGGGGTAACTAGATTATATAGAAATAATCACTCAAATCTATTAATCTAACAATTTCTTCCCAAATTCATAAGGCAACTTTTGCAATTTCTATAGGATAGAGTAGAGAGAACCTGTCTTAACTCTGCATTGATAGCTCCGGAAGAAGAAGATGAAGACAATAATGTTAGTAGCATGAGAAAGAGGAAGATACAAATAATGTCATTTGTAAATGGAAACAACTTTAGTGGTGAGCTAAGGTGCATAGAGTCTTATCCCAAATTTTAAATGTATTATTGCAACATAAGTTTTCTCCTTGAATCCACTTCTAGATCACACTAAAAACAAAAGAAGTTGTATTAATATCTAAATTCAACTTGCTTCACATTGCCAAAAGATCAACTTTGCAAGATTGTTGTCCACTACTATTACATCTATTTTTTGTGTCTATAAATATATATCATTTTCCCACAACATTGTTTGGATCTTGCATAGGTCATAATATGATTCTTGGAATTAAGTGTTGGTAACATTGTATCATATAATTATAAAAAGGATATTCACCTGTTCCAAATTCCACTTGGCTCATCTTGACAGTTTTCAGTTCAACACGTTTTTCTATAATGATGACATCTCTTTGAAATTGTGGTGATATTCACCTGTTCCAAATTCCACTTGGCTCATCTTGACAGTTTTCAGTTCAACACGTTTTTCTATAATGGTGACATCTCTTTGAAATTGGGGTTTTGCACTTCCAGGGCTATCGTGAAGCCCTAAAAATTGTTCAGGTGGATATTGGTGGCCGCCCACCTATTCCAACTGAATTATTTTGGCATCTTTCATGTCAGTACATCTTTTTGTACTTCTGGGGCTGTTTTGAGGCCTTAAACAATATTTTTTTGGCTTTCCACAATCAAACAATTGATTGAGTTTGAGTTTGACATCATAATGTGTAGTTCTCAAAAATACATTTCCAACGGGACATCACAAACCTAAAACGAAGATCGTATGCAAAAGTTATGACCCTGGGAAATTGATGTACTAACTTATCCCAACATGGCCCACATGACTTTTGGCACTTCATATCCTAGGGTTAGGTTTTTGGATATACAGGGTTTTGACATTCATATTTATTGTAAAAGGCCTTTAGAGCCTCATTGTACTCATGTTCTTGCAAATGAGCATAGCCGTCACATCTCTTCTCATAGATAAGTTTCCACAATTCTAGCGAGTTCATTCACTCTGTATTTTTACAGGCTCTGTACATTTATTTCATTAGTAGAAAGCATGTATTGTTGTGTTTCTCTATTTCTGGATATATTTGTGTGTATTTCATTGTAATATCTCTTCTTTCATTTCCTTTTGAAAATAATCAGGATCAGTGGTATCAGAGAAGGCTACTCTTGATCGTTTTTGTGCATGTCCCCAACGAGGTTCGAGTATAGCAAGTTAGGTCTCGAGCTTGTCTCTCTTAAGGAAAATCGCTCTCGCATGCCCAAAAAACCCTCCAAGGATGATCTTTAAATGAGAAGACTTGTATCTTTGAAATTATTTGTAAGTGTTAATTATGTGTGCTTGGGAAAAATGATCAATTTGAAAACACATAAACTAGAGAGTTTTTACACTTAAGATGCACATAATAACCAGCAAATAACAATCATTAGTAAACACATAACACAACAAATGATAAAGGAGTTCACCCCTCTCTTGGGCTACATCTCTTGGTCCAGCTTCCAATGGATCTTTTATATTATTTTCTCAAAGTTCTAAAAACGGTGCTTTACAATGCTCAAAATGACAAATAGATGGCTCCAATGGCTCTAGAACATCCAAAAAACCTTAGTTGGGCTCTTTCTGCACCTGGTTTGGCCAAAAAATGAAGAATATATCCTCCTGGAAAGTTTCCCCTTCAAGCTTGCTATCTTTGGTTCTCCAATTCGCACATGTGTGCCTAACCTGGCTCCTGCAGCTTTACTGGGCCAAAAACCCAGCACCATGCGCACTTTGCAATTCGTGTAAAAATGTCGAATGGTTAGCGCGATAAGTTCCCCTTAGAGCAGAGATGTTGGTCGCATGGGGGGCATATGGCCACATCTTAGCTCCTATCTCAACCCCCCTCGTCGGATAGTGGAGAAAAATTTGCGCGCATGTGTTGGTGATGACACTTGGCTAGGCGCATGGCAATGTGACTGTTGATAAGTGTTAAACCCATGCCACGGTTATGTAGTGGTCGTATGGTATGATATGGATCGGGGGCTAGGGCTTAGCCCCAACCCTTTTCTCCTCCAACATAACAGATGTTTCAACTTAAATAATTATAAACAGTGTATAGGGTAAGAAACACCTATAGGCGAGCTGGTATCTCGGCCTACATTAGAGTTATGCACTTTCCCATGAGGTCGGGGGTTCAACCCTCACAAAATACCATAAATTTTATGCATTGGAGGGGTGCCACATGGCAGCCCACGAATGGGCCATGTGGTAGCCCATGACTGGGCCACGTGGCACCATAACACTTGCTACCCAAATGCCACGTGTCATCAAACCACTAGTCCATGTATCTGTCAAATCACCTTCCCTAGTCATCTTTCCAACTCAACACTTCTACACAATGGCCAATCCACATCACCTGCCACGTGTGGGACCATACCATGCCATGTCAGCACTATAAGGATTGTACAGACTGTACAACCAACAAAATTTTGCTTGTTTGGCAAAATGGACAGAACATGATATCTCACTCATACGATGTTTGTTTGAACCTGTTCAAGTTGCATCTGGGTCATGAGGACGTGGCATGCACATGTGTCTGTTTTGAAGAAATTCCAGGCACTTTGATTTTTGAGAAAATTTTGATCCCCTAAATCACTCCTCCCCATTGGGAAGCTTTTGGACCTCCAAAAAACTACTTTCAGTCTATCTGAAGATGAGGTTACAGTTCCCTCACCTTTTCAACCTCAATCCACTCAGCCTTGTTTGTTGCAGCGTCATTTTTTATTGTAAGTATTGGAATGGTTGATGACCTGTATGAATGATGGTTTCTTTTCCCAACAAATAATATTTCCATTTTTTCACACTTTGCACCAAAGTATACAACTCCCTATCATAAGTAGGATAGTTAATCACTGCACCATTAAAAGTTTCAGAATGAAAACAAATGGGCTTACCATGTTGCAACAAGATTGCTCCCATTGTATAATTGCTTGCATCAATTTGGATCTCAAATGGTTGTCTCAAATTTGGAAGTGCAAGAACTGGAGTTGAACTAATCTTCTCCTTTAATGCATCAAATTCTTTTTGTTGCTTCCCCCCCCATTTGAAAGAATGCTTGATGCTTGTCATTGCATGTAATGGAGCTGGAATTGAAGAGAAGTTAGCAATAAACTTTCTCCATTATTGGGTTGCTCCCAAAAATATTCTTACCTCAGTCACATTATTGGAATTTGGCCAATCCAAAATAACTTTGACCTTGGAGGGATCAATTTTCAGTTCTCCTCCTCCAACAATATGCCCCAAGTAAACAAGTGATGTCTTTCCAAACTCACATTTGGACATCTTCAAAGATAAATTTTATTTCTTTAAGACATCCATAACTTTCTTCACATGCATAACACAATCTTCACTAGATTTGCTAAATATTAAAATGTCATTCAAGTAGACAGTTACACAATCATCAAGAAAAGGTATTAAAACATCATTCACAGCTCTCATGATTGTAGCAGGAGCATTGCAAAGTCCAAATGGCATTACCATCCACTCAAACAAACCTTTTTTTGTTTTGAAAGTTGTCTTCCAAGTGTCTCCTTCAACAATCATAATCTGATGATATCCACTTCTCAAATCCAATTCAGTAAAATACTTAGGATCTTTCAATTTCTCAAGCAAATCATCAATTCTAGGAAGAGGATAATGATTGTTTACCGTAATCTTTTTCAAGGCCCTGAAATCTACACACATGTGCCATGTACCATATTTCTTTGGCACTAAAACAATTGTTGATCCACATGGTGAAGTTCTTGGCATAATGACCCCTTTATCAAGAAACTCTTGGATTTGTTTTTTAATTTCATCATTCTCCATGACTGACATCCTATACATACCAATGTTTGGAAGATGACAATCTTGTTGCAATTGTATATCATGTTGGATAGCCCTTTTTGGAGGCAATCCCTTTGGTTCTTGAAACATCTCATCATGTTGGTTAACAACCTCATATAAATCAGATTTCAACTTTGAATCACAACCTTGGAAATCTTCTTTTTCAACATTGTCTTTGGGTTTGATCATCAAGAGGACAAAATTCTTACTAGCATTGACTAATCTCTTCATTTGTCCAACATTTACAAGTGATAAATTCAACTTCTTTGTATATTCTCTAACAATGTACTCAACTCCATTTTTAAAAAAATGATACTTTTTCTCATGACAATGAAATATGGCTCTCCTATCATATAAGTATGGGTTTCCCAACACAATACTACATATATACAAAGGAATAACATCAAGCTCTACCTCATCTATAAAATTTGCAGTGATGGAAAATCTAAGTTTACACATTTTTGTCACATGCAATTTGGCATTTTCACATATCCATCCTAGAGGGTATGGTTGAGGATGTGGAGTAGTTTCCAATTTTAGTTTCTTCACAATGTCTTTAGAAATGAGGTTTGCTTGAGATCCAATATCAAAAGAAGTATCTATCTTGGTATGCTTTCAAATAACCCTTATGTGGAAATATCTATTCTTTTTTTATTATTATTGTTGAGTTTCATTGAGGCTATTACTACTTGAAGAACTAGTACTTGCAATAGAGTCCTTACCTTGAAAACCCATGGTTGTAATCTTTGTTTCATCACCCGTATCAGAACCTAAATCATGTTGTACGGTTGCAGTAGTATTTGGTTTCCCCTTATTGTTGAAATTTTTGGGTCTCCTTTCAGGATGAAGTTTCCAATAATGGTCTTCATCATGTCCATCTTTTGAACAATTTTTACATGTGAGTTTCTCTCCCTCTTTCATGACTGAAGCATTATTTCTTCCATTTCCCTTGAACTTCTTCTTTCCTTTGTCTCCATGAACAAAAGTTTTCTTGTTTCCCTCTTGAGGTTCATTCCTCCCTCTTGCTTCCAAATGAGTTTTTTGTACACAAACTTCATCTAGACTTGTAGGGTTAAACATAAGTATTGTGTGCCTCAAGTAGCTATGCAATCCTCTAATATATTCGAGTAAATTTTATTGAGAAGACAAATTTGTACCCAAAATCAAAGCCCTTCTTCTAAATTCTTGAGTGTAGCTTTGAACATTTTCCCCTTTAGCTTGTCTGAATTTTTGCCAATCCATAATAGCTTTTTGCATGTATGCTAATGGATAAAATTGTCTTTTAAGTGAAACAATAAAATCATTCCAAGAGGATAAAACTTTACCATATTTCTTCATGTCCTCTTGAGTTTTGGCTTCCCACCAAATGAGTGCTGCACTGTCCAATCTTAAAGAAGCAAGATGAATCTTAGTTTCATCATCTATGATCCTTTATATCCTACAATACACTTCAATCTGACGAATCTAGTTATCCAATTTCTCAGCATTTACCTCTCCAATGTACATAGGCAATTCAAACTTAATATCAAGCTTAAGAAAAGGAGGTTTACTATGTTATTTCGGAGAATTTGGAGGTGGTTTTGAAATGGCAGAATAGGTGGAAGATGGAGGTGAAGGAGGTGGATAATCACCATTCCCTCCATTTCCCTTTGGAGTTTTATCACCACTGTCTCCATTGCCCTTTAGAGGGTTTGAGATTTTACCTTGCAATCATTTCTTTCTTCAAATAAAACTTTCACCATCTCAGTCATATCATAGAAATATTTTCTGAAATTTTTCTCCTCTGAAGGAAGAGTTCCATGACTCTCCTCATGAGCCATATTTAGTGAATATCTCCTTGAAGCTTCAGGTGATTTGGTAGTGCTCCTTATTGACAATTGAGAACTTCGCTCTAAAAGTTGACCTTCTCCTCTTGTGAGATTCAACCTTATGAGCATAAAAAAAAAAACACTTGCAAACAATCAATCCTTCAACAACCTATGCTTTGATACCAACTTGATATGTAAATGAGAAGACTTGTATCTTTTAAATTGTTTGTAAGTGTTAATTATGTGTGCTTGGGAAAAAGGATCAATCTGCAAACAGATAAACTAGATAGTTTTCACACTTAATATGCACATAATAACCAACAAATAACAACCATCAGTAAACACATAACACAACAAATGATAAAGGAGTTCACCTCTCTCTTGGGATACATCTCCTGGTCCAACTTCCAAAAGATATTTTATATTATTTTTTCAAAGTGTTAAAAAAAGTGATTTACAGTGCTCAAAATGCAAAATAGATGGCTCCAATGGATCTAGAACATCCCAAAACCCCTAGCTAGGCTCTTTCTGCACCTGGTTTGGCCAAAAATTGAAGAAGATATCCTCTTGGAAAGTTTCCCCTTCAATCTTGTTGTCTTTGGTTCTCCAATTTGCACATGTTTGTATCTAACCGGGCTCTCGTAGTGTTACTAGGAAAAAAACCTATCACCATGCGCACTCTGCAATTCATGGAAAAATGTCGAATGATTAGCATGATCAGCACCCCTTAGAGCGGAGGTGTTGGTCAAATGGGGGGCATATGCCCATGTATGAGCGCCTATCTCAGGCCCCCTCGTCGGAAAGTGGAGAGATGAGAGAGATAAATTTTGTTTAATTTAATGGACATAATGTCTTAATTGAATGACAAGGGGTTACCAATAATTTTCAACCAAATTTCTATGACAAAGAGCTTATTTTTCATATATAATAAAATATGTTTTATTTTATTCTATTATGTTGTCCAATGTCGTTGTGAAATGTCACATCAGTAATTAAATATATGGATGATTAAATATTATAATAAAGAGATGCAAAATATGATGGTATAACAAATTATTCCAAATATCATATCCAAATGCACTAATCAAAATTTAATTTATATGAATATTATTATAAAATATATGTCAATTGTTTATGAACAATGGAATTAAAAAATACCAATAATTGTGCATTGTCATAGGTCAGTGTTTCTAAAAATAGAAAATGACAACCAGTGTGTTTAATGATAAACAACATCAGTGTGTTTCAAGATACAACGCACCAATGTCATAATTAAATTCACATCGGTGTTGATATACAAGGAACCAACACCAATCTTAATACTATTTTAACCAACAAGTATAATAATAATAAAAACTTTATCGATGCGTTTAATTAATAAATGCGCCAGTGCTTTTGTATCGCACTTCCATCTCAATGCGTTCTTAATATCATGCACCAGTTGGGTTTTTTCTTTAATGCACCAATGATGGTATCATAGATTTCCCCGGTCCCTTATTCTTATTAAGGCACCAATGCGCTATTACTTATAAGAGGATTAGTGCCCCAATATGTTTTGGACATCCCCGATGATTTCTCATAATGTTAAGCACCAGTCCTTTAAGTTATAGAGAGCATCAGTGCTTGGTATCATAGATTCCACTGCTGCATTTTTTTTATTAAAGAACTGGTGTGTTATTTTGTATAAACACACCGATGCCCCAATATTTTAGGATCGTCTCGGTGCTTTCAGTGTAACGTAGGAACCAATGCTTTATGTTTGAGAACACACCGGTGTGTATAGACCATGAAGTGCACTGACTAGAAACAAATCCTCTACAACCTTCGTTCGCCCAGTTGTTTTTTAGTTATAATGAAGTTCTGTTATAATCTCTGCAAAAACATATGCTACCAAAAATAGATTTTTTCATGAAGGCTTTTTTGACAATTTTTTCCAATTTTGTACCACTAAAAACCTTCTCTATAACCTCCTCTAGAGGGTCTTTTCATTGTATTGTATGATCATCAAACTATGCATGTATGGAACAAGCTATACGGAAGATATCCCTGCCTGAATGCATACATGAAATATAATCATAAACTTCTTCCTGACAACTAATACTTGTGTAGGAACACAACTTCTCAACCCATGAATTTGTTACTTTGTACTTATGATATCTGACTTCTTTGAATCTGTCTCTGCAAACACTTCATACTGCTTGAAATATGGTTCTCTAATATGTAGTGTCTACTGCATGGACTCCCCTTGTTCAACATACATATTTTTTGGGAGTCTCCAAGCTAGATGGATCATAAAAATACATGCTTTGATGCAGAGTAGTCGTCTTCTTCATCTGTAGACTCATCATATTTCTAAACTCTGACTTCTTCCTTTTTGACTGTGGATTGATCTCGTACTACAATCCTTGAAATTACAATTTCTTGTGACTTTTCTTTATTCGCCTATTCTTATTTTCTTTCGTGTACTACTATAAATTCTACGATCTCTGGGACCTGGTCTTTATTCACATGTTCATGTTTTCTTTTCTGTACTTTATTATATCTAATATCATTGTTCTCTTTCATAGAAGTATCCATCATGATTTTACAATCATGAGTTATGTGTCCATAGTTATAGATTTTGTACCATTTAATGTTATGTGGGGCCACATAATCATTTCTTTTTTGAACATTTCTTCATAAGCCCTGCAATCTACTACCTTATGTCCAAAGTTAGTACAGTAAAAAAAATAACCATAAAAGAAATTTACATACCTTGGAGTGAATGATAATATTTGTGGTGTAGTCCTTATGAATCCTTGTCTTGGTTGATCATGATCTTCTTTTCTTTGGATCCCTTCATTATGGGTGAAGTTTCCTTTTTATCTAAATGTGGAGGGTCTTCTTTGATTTCCATCTCTTCTGCATTCTTCTTCTTGAGGTTTATGCACTTATGGAATGTTCTTCTTTAGGGGATTGCATTCTTCCTTCTTCATCGAACCTTTAATGACTTCTGCATATGTCTTTGAATTCTCTTCATTCTTCCATTCTGGCAACCTGGAGTGCTTCTTTTCAACATTATCTATTGATGATGTGGATGTTTCTATCTCTTCAACATTCTTGTTGAGATTGACGGTTTTCACTCTTAATGTAACAACTTATTCTTCAAGATTCTCAACCTCTTCTTCTTTCTTCATCATATGAATCTTCATGACTTCTTTTGTTTGTTTTTCTTCTTCAAATTGGATCATCAAGGAGATGATTTATTTTTCAAGTCTTCTCTCTTCTTGTTGACTGAAATTTACATCATGATTCTTTTTCTTTTCAATCTTAGGATTTTCTTCTATTTCATTGGGATTTTCTGTTTCAATACTTTCAATCTTCACACAAGGGCATTCAATTTCAATATTTTCATTCTCTTCACAATTCAAGAAAAGTACCCACCTTTGTAGGCTTCATCATCATCTGAGATTTCATCTGCATCATCTTTGGCATTCTTTGAATCTATGATAGGAAAAGAATATATATTATGTAGCTTATCCCAAATTTCTTTAGCTGAAGAATATTGTCCCACTTTATCCTTTACTGAATCAGGTAATCCTTCCAAGATAAAATCCAATATTATTTTATTTTTCATTTTCAATTCCTTCTTGGTTGCAGTATTTGGTTTCTTTGTAGCATTGTATCTTAAAACAACTAAGTTCCAAACATCATACCTCTGTGCCTATAAAAATGTTTTCATTCTTTTGCTCCATATCTCATATTTCAGACCATTATGATCATTGAACATTGGTACTCAATTCATGCAACACTCCATGATCTACCTTATAGTGGTTAAACTATTTCCTAAAGGAAATCACTCTAATACCAATTGTTAGAATATTGATAGGGCGAGGGGTGACTCATTATGAACACTTTATACCACTTTTAACAACAATATATATTATTTCACTTTATCAACAATGTTCAATAGTTTATCATCAATGTATCATTTATGATTTCATTCAGTATATATATCATAAGCATGTAATCATAAGAAGAATCATATCAACATCACATCAAGAACACAATACACCAGTATTTACGTGGAAACCTAAATGGGAGAAAATTGAGGAATTCTTTCTTATATATATACCAAGAATTCATTCATAGGAATAAACAAATTATCAACTCGTTAGTTGCAATTGGAAGGAGGATACAAACCCCTATTTATAGGCTCCAACCTGAAGGAATATAAAACTCCCTGAATTCTCTGGCTCCAACTAGAAGTAAGATACAGACCCCTGAGTTCTCTGGATCAAACCGAAAGTTGGCTACAACCACCTAGTTCTTAGGATCCAAACTGAAGAAAGCTCCAACTCCCCGATTCTCCATATCCAACCAGAAGGAGGCTACAAACCCATTTCCTTTCCCTGTCCTGCCTCCCTGAAATATAAGTGTATACCAATTGTCACTACCACAATCACTGCCAATATCACTTCTATTGTCATTGTCACTACCTCTATCACATCAACCTGTAACCTGTCACTATATCCAACCTATCACATCAACATGTCACTATCACTGATACTCAACCATATCCTCTCACATGGATCATATACCAAGGACATCTCTCAACTAGATTTCCAACATCACCAACACATGTCTCTACCAAGCATGTACCAATATCAGCAACATACCATCACAAGATATCTATCTCAACCATGTACCATGAATCAACATGTGCCACAAAAAGTACCATAAAATGTTCCAACCATTCACATCAACCATATATATCAACCATGTACATGAACACCATATTATCCAATCATGTACCATACCAAGTATCAAATGTGTACCAAAACTAGTGCATAAACCATGCACCAACACTTGTACCAAACCATGCATCAACCATGCACCTCAACCTGTACCATATTCCTCAACCATCAACCATGTATACCAATCATGTACCATACCATGTACATCAACAATGTAAATCAAAACCTGTATCATACCATGTACCATATACCATATACTACATACCATGCAATTTTTCTTAACCATATACCATATATCACATTTTATTTATTAAAATTTTTAAATACAATTTTCATATTACATCACTTGGCCATAGCCACAGTCATATCTACATTATGCGTTAATTAAATTGGGGATTATAGTGGGGACTTTCTATTCCCTCACCCCTAAAATTTTGCACCATCCTCGGTGTACAACACAATTCCCATATATATATATCATAATATTTAGAAAACAAAAATGATGCAATATGCTTACTCTTCAATAATAGTTTCAACCACAATATCTTGTTCCTCTCAATCTGCCGACCCAAGGAATGTGCCCCATTCATTTCTCTTAGTCCATTGTGTTGCACCATTATTTTATCAAGACTATTAGTGCAGGTGGCTAGGAACTTTGAGATGTGATTCTGGAAATCTAGTTGCCCGAAAAAATGGAGTCTTGTATTTTTAACTTTTATTTTCTTCAAAATTGTTTTAACTTTGTGGGTATTCTTTCCGTATAGTTTCTTTGTGTTCCCAAGTAGTGGATTAAGGACTGTAGCAAGTCCATTGGACCTTTACCAAGCCAATTTCTTTTTTCCTAAGAAATTTGATTTTTTGAGCCAGGATACACACTATTTCCACCCAGAAATATCCTTCGTTTTCCACCGAGATCATAGTCCAATCAATTATGTGTTTAGGGTTAGTCACACATTTTTTTAGTAATTATACATGAAATAAATTATTCACTCTCATGGATGGAGGGAATTCTAGCATGTATGCAATTGGCCCTATCTTCTCTAATACTTCAAAAGGTCCACAATATCATGTTGCCAACTTTGGGAAGCAACCCAATCTTAGCAAACTTCTCTTCTGTTTCACTTAAAAAATTGCATGTTATCCCGCTTTAAAATATATAAAAAGTTTTTTTTTGTTTGCATAAATTTTTTGTTTGTCCCGAGGAGCCTTTAAATTCTGACTAATCCCCTCCATCTACTCTTACATTTCCTTCAATAAATATGTCCCAATGATATCTTTGTTTGCTAAGGATACGTTGTTTTGAGAATTAGATTTCTCCCAAATCCTTTGAATAAACCTTCCCAAAAATTTGAAGTAAACTTTGGGTCTCTATCTGAAAATATTTTCTTGGGAACCCCATGTAGTATGAAAACATATTTCATGTAGATATCTATAATATGTGTTGCCTTGTGCATGGTATTTAGTGGAATAATATGAGAATCCTTAGTCAATTTATCCACCACTACCATGATGGAATCATGTTGCTTCATTGTTTTGGGAATATTTGTAATAAAATCAATTGCAACCACTTCCCATTTCCACTCAAGAATGGGCAATGACTGTCACAGTCCATCTGGATGTCTATGTTCATTCTTCACCTTCTAGCACTCTATACATGTGGTAATATAATTAGCCATTTCTTTCTTCATTCCTAGAAAAAAGTATTGGCTTCTTACATCTGCAATTGATTTCTTATATTCTGGGTTCCCAACATATGGAACATTATGTATTTATTTCACCACTATATTTTTTTATCTCTCTTTAATTTGGAACATATATATTGCCTATGTACATGATAATTCCATCATCTTTCAACTCCTAATATTTTAATTTCCATTGTAAATTGTCTTGCTATAATGTCTCTTTTATTTTCAAATAGTGTTTGATTAGAATTCGTTGCTTCAATAGTTTTATCTTTCAAATATGATCTATACATGCTAATGGTTGTAGCATAAATCTCATGCATTCTTATACTAAGTCCATCAACCACTTGGTTCTCCTTTCCTTTAATGTGCTTAATTTCAAAGTCATATTCACTAAGGAATTCCAATCATCTAGTTTTCCTGACTTTTAATGTGGGTTGTCCAAACAATTGTTTCAAACCACAATGGTCTATTCTTAGCTTGAATTCCCTCCCCATGAGGTAATGTCTCCACATTTTTAATGCATGGATAATGGATGCTAATTCCAATTCATGTGTAGCATAATTCCTCTCATGCTCTTTTAATTTTTGAGACTCATATCACACCACATGATCCTTTTGAGTGAGAAATCTATTGAAAATAATAATCCTGAGCGGACTCAACCCTTGGTATGCATTAATACCATGTTGATATTTTACCACTCTACTCAACACTCGATAGTTAGCTCAAAATAAAACTAGTTTGTCTACTAAAATAACGATTGAGTAATCAACTAAACATGCAACAGAAGCAAAAACAAGGAAACCAAATCAAGCACATAAGAACACAAAGATTTTCAGGTAAACTTATGGAAAAAACCCAGAGGGAAAACCAATCCAATGATTCTTTTATTAAGCTCCAATTAGGGCTCCCGTAATAGGGATAATGATCCAATGAGAGAATTATACACTGCAGGCAAACCTGGAAACTCTTGTGTTATTGTACAACCTTGTACCAACATGTTTTCCAATGCATCTATGACCTACCCTTATCTCAACCGAAGACATACATGACTTTCCCTTCTATGACCCATGAATATCCATGACTATATAAACTATGACCCGTGGATCTGTGCGAAAATATCGTACGACAAGCTCCATACGAAGTTGGAAGATTGGTTGTTGTCATTGATGTCAACACTAGCCATTGGCTTTTGGACCCCACAGTTGATCGAAGTAGATAGACATGAAGGAAATTACACATGCAGACACAACACCCATGTATGGATAATATAATTCATGCCACTTCGGGTGGTATGTGGCACGTCACGTGGATCCTTACCATTGAGGAGAAATGAATTTTTGAAGATGACAATGTGAATGGAAGCAAAAACTACATGTCAGCCCTAATGTTAAAAGGAAGTGACATAAAGGGTATAAATACATCTCATTATACATTCATTTTTCAACACACACAAGTTTATTAATGAACAAGGAGATAAAGTTGAAGTTCTGAGGAAATCTGAAGTAAGGAAGGTTGAATTTCAAGGGAGGATGAAGTCTTTTGGTGATGTGTTCTAAGGTATGTTATTTACATGTCATCCTACCATTTTAGCTATAAATTTGTTTCTAGAACAATTCAGATGGTAAAATTTGGAGGCCATTGACAAGACATATCTAGGTACTTGTGATAAAAATTTCATCTCTTTATTCGCTATAATTTTGGAGATACACTTTTTGGAAGATAGGGTTTTTGACTAGTCTTGAAGCTAGTCATAAACAGGTGTTCCAGGTAAAAAATTCATAACCTATTCATAGATAATCCAAATGAAGTGAGACAAATTGAATTGGAAGGAGTACAAGATGTAGTTTCCTTTGTATGAATTTCATAATCTGATGTTAAAGATTGAGTGCAGGCCATTTTGTGCAAGTTCACTCTCCTCAATAAACCATAATTGAATAAGGTCTACCATTTTCTCTATAAATTCTTTTATGGGAGGATTCAAGGAGTGAAACTTGGAGGAGTTTCAGAGAATAAATTAAGTAATATTATCTACAGGATCAGAGTAATCCAAGAAGTGAAGAATTGTATAAGTTGAAGAAGTCTCAAGAAGCATTACCAGGTTCTATGTGATGGTTGGTTGATGGTGATAATTTAATGTAAAGTTTTATTATCTATTATATATTCTTGGGTGGAACAAAGGGGAAATGATGGAGAGGTCAACCCTCTCTTGATATTGGAGGATTGTATCTTCCTTTTGGAGTTTTATCCCTCCCTTTATATTTGGAAGCTATATCTACCTTTGTAAGTCATTACTTTCTTTGAACAATAATACATGATTACTTCTTATATATTGTGCATGGTGTATTGGTGCATCTCTTATACTATTATTCATTGTTCATTGGATAGTCCTCATTGTTGATTGAATATAAATTGAATACATGATCTAATTGAAGTACAAGTTCAAAAATACTAATTGTTCTAAATACTGATTCACCCCCCTCTCAGTATTTCCAACATATAGGATGCTAATTCCAATTCATGTGTATCATAATTCATCTCATTCTCTTTTAATTTTCTGGACTCATATCACACGACATGATCCTTTTGAGTGAGTGATCTGAAAATAGAAGGCTGACTTGTTATACTATGCAAGCACCCTCTACCTCATAAAAATAAATCTTAACAGGACCTTGCTTCATGTGTTAAAATGTGCAAGAGGGTTTATGTGTTTAGTTTATGCTTCTTCTTTGCAATGTGCATGTGTGAGGATGTTATTTTAAATGCTTAAATATGTGTTATAAACAAGTACACAGCCACATAAAGTGCAACAAATAACACAACTCACTCACAACAAAATCAAGATGATAAAGGAGTTCACCCCTCTCTGGGCTACATCTCCTTGAGCCTCCTTCAATGGACTTGGCTCTTTGGGATTAGTTGTAAAATGCTCATTAAAAGATGCTGCTCAACTACAATGGATTTAAAGACTGTACCATTGAGTTCAGAATACATAAAAACCCCAAAAATGACTGTAAAAACTCTGAAAATGGACAATGGCTCATCCAACAATGACCTCTCCTACATGTGACCTCCAAGCTTCCCTGAGAAAGAATGAGGCAAAAACACCTGTAAAAGTCCTCCAATGGATCTGAAACCTATCCCAATGTGTTCATAGCATAATAAACAGTCAAGAATGACTATTCAGTATCAGAAAATGATTATGTGCTCATCAGAGCAATGCCTCAAACAATGAGGGCTTTAAGCTTCCTAGAGCTTCCCAAAACTTCAATGGTTAAAAAAATACATTATAAGTCTCCAAATTCCTGTGAAAACATCACCAATGGACTCAGAACGTCCAAAAACCCCTAGCTGGGCTTTTACAGAACCTGATTTGGTCAAAAACTCCAAAAGTTATGGCTTCTGCCATTTTTCCCCTTTAAGCTCTGTTACTTGTTCGCCATTCTGCACCTCTGGAGGAGTGAACCCAACCTCTGAGCATTTTCGCCTCCAAAACCCAGCACCCACGCGCATCCCGAAAATGGTGCCAGAATGTCGCACCGTTAGCACAACTGTAGCCCCCGAGGACGGAGGTGTTGGGCGGATGGGAGGCCATATGGCCACGTCCCGCGCATAAAAAGGCCCCGTTCTGTGGTTGAAGCAGGAATGGACAGGTGTCCAAGCGCGTGGCTAGGTTCGTTTGAAAATCCCACGCGCAATCAATGTAATGGTCACATGTAACCAAATTAAAACCGTGGGCTTTATTAGTTAGACACCGCGCGCAAAAATAATGGTCATATGTTGAAACATAGAACCGTGGCCACACATTACAATCCTCCGCGCGCCATTTAAACAAAGGTTTTTAACATATAAAACCTCGGCTATAAATTGAAACTCATTCCCCGCGCGCACGCCAAAACGGAGAGTATGGTCCTATCAACACACATATAACCGTGTGGTACGCATATGAATCCCCACGCGCATTCAAACGGAAGGTCATATGTAACAACGATATGACCGCGGGTCAAACCATTTGAAAACCACATAAAAATTTCCGCGCAAATGGCATACGAATATATATAATATGGTTTTGTTTAACACAACCCAAACCAAAATCTGCGCTCGGTTCACTGTGGGTAGAGTCATATGTATATCGCATAGCACCGGGGTTGGGGCTAAGCCCTGGCCCGACCCCCCACCGTATAATACCACATGCGAATTGAAATGTTTATAAACCCATACCAAAAGCAAACGACACGCGGCGACATCGTGGCTAGCGTAAACTTGTGAAGCCGTTCCAACGTGGGAGGTCGGGGGTTCAAAACTGTTGGACTATCAAAATTTTAAACAACGAACCAAATAACCAAGCCAATAAACGGGTGCCACGTGGAAGCCCTTCATTGGGCCACGTGGCACCTTTCCATTTGCCCACATCATGCCACGTGTCTCCATGCGACTCGTCCACATGCAACCAATCAGCCGTTGCCACGTAATCGTCGCACGATCCAGTCAAACGCTGCGTCAGCCTGCCTGATCAAAAGCTCAGGACCAAGTGTTGTAAATTTGCTCAAAATTGAACTTGCTCAGAAATGATTTAATTTGGGATGACGGGATAGGCCTCGTCGATACGATCCTGTTGGCACGAACGACACGCAAAACCGACTCTGCATGAGAAAGTTATCTCAGTCAGAAATTTCTTATTTCATTATAAAATAAAATAAAAATATAATGAAATTAA
>JASDQU010105817.1:19030-38773 GCA_032191745.1 Picea mariana
ATATGCAACCACAAACTCAACATATCATTTGTATTAAAAACAAAATAGATTTTTGCAGATAAAATCAAGATAATGACTATTTGTATAAAGTTGTGTGTTTGTCCTGAGAGACTCCAGTATTTATAGAGTTACAACATAGCTGATAGGTTGACCACTAAAATGGTCGATGCTCTCTGTAAAATATAAATTCATTAAATTCTAACAACAAACAACATCTCTCCAACAACTTTGTGCGCTCAAAACAGAGGTCAGCTCAATTGCCCAAATTTAAATGTGATGAGTTCCATAGTTAGAGGGATTGAGTGCGAACAAAACCCATGTGTCAGATTCTCCAAGGAGAGCCTACCAATATGCCAATATCCAACTACACTCTGCTCTGAGGGCTGGATCAAGGGTCAAAGCAAGGGTTGGATGGAGGGCTGAATGGAGGGCCGGATTGAGGGCCGGATCACATTTTTTACATATTTCAAGAAAATAAAAAGATATTAATCAATTTCACTTACTCAATTAAAAATAAATCATCATAAAAATCATCACAAATAAGGATTACACATACCTTATGTTGTCTCATGGAAAATTGATGTATAAATCCTGATAACACCTTTAGAAAAGAGATAATAAAAGCATAAACTATATGACTTCCATGTGCATCGGAAAAATAGGAAAAACATAGAGTCATCGTTTCTCCCATGCCTAAGAGTTTGCAGGTCCCTCTGCAACAAAATGGGGTCACCAGACATAGCTATACTTGTGAAGGAGGGGGTAGATTAGCTTTAGAGGCCTCTCCCTCATGTCCTAGAGACTTCGACTTTGGTCTTTTTTTATGTTTCAACTACATATTTAGACTGTGATTGGTGGTAGTCATCTAATCGACCAAAAATTGAAGATAATTTACCTTTTCTTGAAGGAAAACATTATCATGGTGCAAATGACGATCCATAGTTTCACGTTCTGCCAAATGTTGCAGCAGCTGAGCATTCTGTTTTTGCAATTGCTCAAAAAATGAGGATTGATTATCTTGTTCAAGAGAGGAAGGCATAGGTTTCTTAATATATGTATGAGGAATGTCACATTTGGTTAAAGGTATAGGGATTTGAGAAGAGGGTGCAACAATGTCCTTATGAGGAAGACTAGTTGTGACAGGTTCAGTCTTGATTTCTTTGGCAAGCTTAAATTCTTTTGCAGAATCTTCTCTAAGTTTCTTGTGAGGGATTTCATGGTCATAAGCCAACTAGATAGGATATGAGGTAGTTGAGAGCTTTGTATTGGTCTTTCCAATCATTCTTTGAGTTCTCCTGTGAAATGATTTCCCTTTAAATCTGTTAGTACCTCGTTTTCTTGTAGGGATGGGAGGAAAAGAGTCTTGCAATTTCTTGTGTTTAGAGCCAATAGGACATGTAGACAATGGAGGGTGAGTAATAGGTTTTTTGTCTTTCTTATCAAATAATGAAATGGGATGAATTGGAGGGTTTGGGGTTTTAGGAGAGTGAGGATTAGGTGGAATAACAGTCCCAGAATCAATCGACTTCTTTCTTGTTTTAACTATGAGATGAGAGTTCAAAAACTGATAGAGGAAATCCTCCCAATTCTTACCCTATTTCTTTAATTATGAGATAGTAAGTAATTTAATGAGGCTATGATGAATGAGGTTGTGATGAGTGTTAGTCACATTTTTTTGGACTTGGGAGGACATATTCTTGGAGATTTTCAGGAAATAGAAGGGAAAATTTAGGGGTTTGTTGAACTGAAAATGGGCCAAAAGAAGAAAATGACAGTATTTAAAAACATAGTACTTACCTTTGCAGCTAATGAGTCTAGTAATAATGATCATAGGGTAGATTAAATCATCTTTAATCCACCCTTTCGAATACCCTTTATCCCCAGAGACATTTTTTTATTCAAGCTTAAACACCTCGTTGTAGCTTTGGCTTGGCACTTGATGATGTTTGAACCATCGGTCCCCAACTCATGGAAATTCAGTGGCCAAATAAATGGACTCTTTGGAGACCAAAAAAATGAGTGACCCTATGAGAGAAAATATCCCATCGAATATAAGGGAGAATTGAAGGGAGACATCGTCATCATGCCCCTATAGACTGGAAAGGAATGATCCCCAACCCGCGCAAAGGAATACTTCTCGACATGCTTCAAACTTTGGGATGCCCAGTAGATCAACATAGGATGAAGGTTCATGACGGTTTGGCATCGTTGCAAACCAAGGAATGAGAGAAATGACAAAATCAGGAAAAGGATGAGCGATATAGTGGAGTGATCTTTCCTTGACGCAAATGATATGGAAAAGGTTGAATCATGGGTGTATTCATCATATATGAGCGCCATGTGTGGTCATGATTGCACAGGGTTTAAAATTCGAATGATTTGTAATTTTGAGGTAAAATCAAATTACATAAGAGATTTGATCAATGTATAAGTCGAAGACTTGGACATTATGATCATAAAATGAAATTGTAATTTTAATTTTTTATTTTAAAAGATAAATACACCACTTAATTCATCACTTCAAGTAATGTAATCAACTCCAGTGATCATTCCTGAACGAGATCATGAAAATTGCATTTACAGTTGAAACATTTATACAATACCTTATCCAATACTCCATCTAGTCCTCCATATGGTACTCCATCCAGTCCTCCATATGGTACTCCATCTAGTCCCTTATGTAGGTAAACATTATCCAATAGTAAGTGGGCATTCACCCATATTACTTAGATTGGAAGATTTCTGGCAGGCATGGTGAATAAGAGCATGGATAGGATTGTAACATCCATTTTTATTTTCCTTTGTTATCAAACTGTAACTATTACAAGGAATATTTGAGTGTAAGAAGTCTTCCCATGTATTAGATATAAACATAGTAAAAAAAATGCACATCAGGGTTATTAATTATACACACATAAAATTATGTCATCAGTATAAATCTTATCATGCCAATACAAATGACTGTTGATATATTATCTTGAGATATTGTAAAAACACATTATGAAAAAATTTGACAGAGATCCTACTTCCTTTTCTCATGGGCCTGTAATACAGATGGGAAATGTTTAACATTTTTTAGCTCAGGAAACCCCTCCCCCACTCTTAAGTATTGTGATACTTCACAATAAACGATATAGGAAACCATTCGGTCCTTCCAATAGCCTAAGATTTGTAGTTTCTAAGTGTAGAGATAAATTTCACACATTACACTCACACGACAGTTAAAAATATGGCCCCACCTGTAGGACAGAACATCCTACATATAGTTGAGAAGAGTTAGGTGAGAGAGTCTTAATATTATCTTAAAGTTGGTTCCTAATGGCAGATTAATGGGGTTCATTTACCTTCTCTTAACCATGCATACTTCTTTTCATCCCTTCCTACAAGTAGTGTCATACATTAGGACAAGTTTTACGATCAGTAATTTTATATATTGTTTGTCAAATCATCACCCTCTCTAGGTAGAATGCCCCGCTACCAACAATCTTGTTTAGTACTCCGACGGGTTTACCTAGTCATACCATAGACCGGTACCCGCTTCTAAAATACATGTTCAATATCCCGATGGGTTAACCTCTTACACCCTTTTATAGCAGATATTGTTCCTTACCACCATCTTTAAGATTTGTGTATGAATGTTGCTTTTTGCAAGGAGATGGGCGGGCAGCTCTGAAAATATTTTTTATGGACTAGGATGGTATTTGAGTTGGAGGATGATTCCTATTTATGCATTCCTTATAGATTGTCCTGATGTAAGGGATACTTAACTGGGCATAGCTAATATGAAGATATGGTACAATCAAGCATTTTTAATGTGTAGTGAATGGTACCATTGGAAAATAATAGAAAGGTATCTATAGTCCCTACTCATTTTCTTCTATTTGAAGTTAAATTGATGTTTCCATGGTTAACCGCTAGTCAGACCTTCTTGCTACTCTTTCACAAAGATTCTTTACTCACCTACTCAGGGTTCTGTAGGGATTGCACTAGTAACCTCTAGGTTTGATAAGACAAAATGTCACTTCCTTATGTCCTCTAGTGGTGGAGGTTATGAGAAATTGCCATGAAAGATGCCTTGAGAGAAAGGAAGATAAAAATCATATAACAACTAAAAATGGCTAATTTAAAGGAAACAATTTCTAATCATGATAAAATATTCATTATTCAACTGGTTCTCAAGCAAACAACAGATTTTAAATATAGCAACATATTCATTTGAAGTAAAATACTTCCCTTTCTATCTCCTTGGATTTTTCCACTTGTTGTTAGATGAATACCTGCAAAAAGTTTCTAAAATTGTTTGTCAAAAACCACACGCTAAAATATTTGCATATGTAGAATAAAAAATCAAAATGTTTCAAGAACAAAGGGAAGTAGAAGCAAATTCCCCATCTACCAAGGCCAATGCCTTTTCGACTGACATGACCTGTATAAAGTCTTCTTTAGAAATGGGCCTATGGTAAAGTTTAATTCTATGTCCATTCACTACAAAAGAGACTTGTCCATCATCAATTGTTTTTATCTTTACATTCCCATTATCAAACATGGTAACCACCTCATAAGGACCCAACCATTGAGTGGTAAGTTTGCCTTCAAAAGTTTTAAATCTTGAATCAAACAATAGATCCCAATCTACAGGTTGAAATTGCTTCTTTTTAATGAATTTATCATGCCATTTGCTTCTCTGGTTTTGAACTAAAATTGTCCTTTGTATAACATCTTGTCTAATTTCATCCAATTCATTCAATTGTATGGATCATTTTTTTTGTGCCTCATCTAAATCTAATCCCAATTGTGCAGCAATATGAAAGGTTCTTACTTGGAATTCAATCGGTAAGAGTACTTTTTTTCCATAAACTAGTTTGATTGGGGTATGTCCAATGGTGTTGCTCCATGTGGTACTATATGCCCACAATGTCTCTAGAAGTCTATCAGCCCAATCTCTATGGTTTAGTTGGACAATTTTAGTTAGCATAGTTTCCAATACTTTGTTTGTTGATTCCTCTTGGCCATTAGCTTGTGGGTGGTATGGAGAGGACTTACGATGCTTTATCCCATAATTTTATGTTAATTCCTTCATGATCTTAGAGGTAAATTGTGTACCCTGGTCCGTGAAAATATCATGAGGAACACCAAAGAGGGTAAAAATATCTTCATAAATCAACTCAACAACATATTTTTCAGTATCCCTAAACAAGGATTTTTCCTCTACCCACTTAGTGACATAATCTGTGCAAACAAGAATGTAATTCTTCTTACGATACATGGGGGAAATTGGTCCTACAAAATCAAGGGCCCATTTCTCAAAAGGTTCTATCATAACCTAGGAACGTAAGAAAATTTCATTAGATGATGTGGGTCTTCCTATCCTCTAACAACTATAGCAACTTCTCACATATTTGGCAGCATCCTTAAAAATGCTAGGCTAATAGTAACCTGAATGTAAAATCTTATATGTTGTACATTTATCGGAAAAATGTCCACCACATGGTCCATCATGACAACTTCGTAGTATTTTTGTTATCTCATCTTCTCGGACACATCTACGGATAATCAAATCTGGTCTAGTACGGAAACGATCATGGACAACTCAGGAGTAGTTATCACTTTGTGTTATGATTCGACGCTTTTCATGAGGCGATAAATGAGATGGTAATTTTCTAGTAGCTAAATAATTTTCCATATCTACAAACCACAGATTGTTTATGGAGATGGAAAAGAGATGTTCATCTGGAAAACTATCATCAACAAGAATACTATCACCTTCATGATTAATGCGAGAGAGAGTCAGCCACTTATTTATCTTTCTCTAGTCAGTCAAGGATAGTGAAATTGAAATCTTGTAATAAAATGAACCACCTAGTTACTTGGCCATTGGTAATAGATTTGTTCCTGAGAAATATAATTGCAGAGTGATTTGTATGTACAAATACCTCATATCATGTGATATAATGGAGAAAATTGTTGATGGCATAGACGACTGCCAAGAATTCTTTCTCAGTGGTTGTATAGTTCATCTCAGAAAGGGTTAAGTTGTTACTCACAAAGTAAATGGAATAGGATTGTTGGTCTTATTTTTGTCCTAACACTCCTCCTATTACAGTATCAGAGGCATTAGTGGATATATGAAATGGAAGGGCCAATTGGGTCCCCTAAGAACTTGTGCAATAGATAATTTATCTTTTAGAGTTTCAAAGGTGGTTTGACAATGGCCAGTCCAAAGAAATTCAACATCTTTTGTAAGCAATCCAAACATTGGTGCGGAAATCTTTGTAAAATTTTTAATAAATCGTCGATAGTATCCATCATGTCCAAGAAAGCTTCTCACCTCTTTCTGATTTTTTGGAGGTGGGATTTTGACAATTAGTTCAATCTTAGCAGGATCCACTTTAATCCCTTCAGATGAAACATGATGCCCTAAGACTACTCCTTCAATCAATAACATTTTACACTTCTCATGAATTAAGGATAAATTCATCTCTTGACATCTAATAAGAACTTTATTTAGGTTATCTAGGGATTCTTAATGAGTATTACCATATCTTGTAAAATCGTCCATATACACTTCCACATAGTCATGAATGAGGTCAATAAATATCCCTAATATTGCTCACTGAATGTGGCAAGAGTGTTACATAGAGCAAATGGTAGGACCCTTTAGGCATAAGTGCCCTAAGGACAAGTGAAAGTAGTCCTTTCCTGATCCTTGGGTGTTATTAGAATTTGATTGTATCTGTTATATCCATCAAGGGAGGAAAAGTATCGCTTTCCTGACAAGGTATCCAAAAATTGGTCAATGAAGGGAAGAGGAAAATAATCCTTAAGAGTGGCCTTATTAAGTTCCCGGAAGTCAACACAAATTCTCCATTTTCTGGTTACCTTCTTTGGAACCACTACAAGTGGGGATATCCATTTGCTATCAGAAATTGGATAAACAAAAATGACATTCAATAGTTTATGTATTTCCTCCTTTAATAAATATTTTAGTACCAGAGTCATCCTTCTCAGAGGTTGCCTAATAGGTGTTACTTCTGCCTGGGTATATATGTGATGAATGCATGTGTTGGTGTGTATATGCCTCATATCAATATATTCCTAAGAGAATGCTCTTGATTGGTCCTTAAGGACATTCACTAATTGTTCTTGTTGATATGCATCTAGTCTGGAATTTATATGTAGGAATTTCCCATGACTAATCTCATAAGGCATGGTATAACATATGGTAGATTCATCTATCTCAAAGATAAAATATGTTGAAGATATATTTGATGGGTCCAACCGTCCTTTAAATTCTTCACCAAACATATACTTAACTTGGGGGAAATATTGAGGAAAATCAACACATGTGATTGCAGAAATAAATTGATTTAGCACATTCTTTGTTGTTTTCTCCTAAAGTGGCCAGGAGTGATCACTAGGAAACACAGGTTCTTCCCAGTTCTCATTCTCATATAAACATTCAAGCCACCATATATTCTTTATAATAGGTTGAGATGGTGGGTATATGGTAAGTTTATTTATAGAAAGTCCATTAGAGATAGTCATTTCACCTTCTCTACAGCCAATAAATGCACTGGTTGTGGCCAACCAAGGTCTTCCCAAGATAATGAGATTCCCTTTAGCAGGATCCTTTGAATGAATGACAAGGAAGTCTATTGGATATTCCCATGATGCTAATGTGACTATGATATCATCCAATATTCCTTCAGGTATGACTTTTGTCTTATATGATAATTACAAAATAGTTGGGGTAGGTCTAAGGAAGTGTTTCAACTGTAATTCTTCTAAGGTATGGATAGTCATAACATTATTGGCTTCCCCTAGGTCTATGAGATTATTTCCAATGGGAACCTTATTAATGGTTATTTTTCCTACGTGATTCCCTAGGTTTGCATACTTTGTGACCCTAGGCTACTCTGATATGTAATTAGACAACTCTTTGATCACATGTATTGTTGGAGGATCCTTATGTTTCCTACCTGGATATTTTATACACAATTCCTTGATCACCTTACTGTAAATTGGAATGTCCTTTATGTCTTGTAATAGGGGAATTTTTAAACATATATTCTTTAATTCATTTATAATGTCAAATTCCAATCGAATCATTGGTTTTTCGATTGCTAATATCTTAGGATAGGGAGGGAATTTTGTAGTTTGCGAAGACTCACTTTAGGGAAGCTTTTGTTCTTGGTCTTTGGGAATAATAACATCTTCCCACTTAGTTTCATCTATGGGTTGGTCAGGAGTTTCATATTCTTCTTCCCAAATGACTGCTAAAGGCTTCTGTTTATCCATAAATTTCCCTGACCTTAGTTGAATCTCATGTAATGGAACAAGAGAAATAACATATGTTAAGAAAGTTTGCATCTCAACATTATGAAGAGGTTGAGTTGGTTTATTATTCAGGTTAGGGACAGGTTGTGATGGTAATAATGTTGGTCTTGGGGAATTTTTATTTTGAAATTGTTGAGGTTGTTTTGGAATAGGAGGTAAAGGTGGGGGAAGAAGACATGGAAAAAGTTGTCAGAGGTTTGGTGGAAACTGTGGGTAAGGATGAGTGGGCATAGAAACGGGTGGAATTTGAGTGTTTCCTTGGGTATGTCCCCCTCTCCATCCTTGTAAACAAGGATGTTGTGAAGCATATTGTGGATACCAGCTTTGCCAATTTGGTGGGTTCCACTGTTGTGGTTGTTGGTAATAAGGTGAAGCTTGAGGTGGTAGATCCTAGTATGTAGGCTAACTCCTAGGTTTCCATGGCCTTTTAGGTGCATAATAAGATTCCCCGAGACCCCCACTTTTATAAATGGATAATAAACCAGGAAGTGATGGGAAATTTTTAGTTGGATGATATTCAGTACAAAAGCCGCAAAATGAAATGTTTTCTAATGGGCATTCCCTTGAGGAATACTTCCTCTTGAACCTTGGACAAAATATGCACATTGTTGCATTCTCTTCATCCTCTTTCTTCTTAATCTTTAAAGTGTTCAATTGGGAACCTATTGTACTTAAAATATCCATTTTAAAGTTGTCCAACAAGTTTCCTATTTCTACCCTTGTAATCCCACCAGAACTAACTCATTTCGAGTTTCTACTATAGGGGACCCGAACATTCTTTCTAGTTTTATCTCTACTTCTTGAGTAGTTTATACACATCTCACAGATCTCAGTGAATGGTTTATGGGATATGTCTCTTGATTCCATTAGGTTAAGTGTTTCCTGATATTCTTCAAAAAATCCTTTAAGAAAACGAGTTATGATCGCATCGTCTGGAAGGTCATGATATTTCAATTTTTGTGAAGTATCGAAAAACCATTCCATGTAATATTAGAGACTCTCATCTTCTAATTGTTGAATTTTAAAAATATCATTATGAGAATATTTGGATTTGCACTATTCTTGGTATTTCTTAAGGAATATGGTCTTCATATCTTCCCAATATCTAATACTAGACTCTCCTAATCCCATGAACCATCTAAGTGCAGAATCCTTAAGAGTGGCAGGAAATAGTTATAATTTTTTATGATCTTGCAAGTAGTTATAACTTCTGCAGAAGATGTCAAACTAAAATGAGAAGGTATTTGGGTCCTCACTTCTCTTACCATAAAAGGTGGGTAGTGCAGAGAGTGGAATGTTCTTCATGTTAACATTTTGTGTGGTATCCAAGATTGGAAACCCAAAAGTGGTTTCTATCTGGTTTCCTACTTCTCCTCCCTCATCATGTCTCACATGGTTGTGATCCTCCTGATCATCCATACTATTATGATTCCCAAAGAGAGAATACCTTAATGGTTTTATTATTGAAGATAATGAAGTGTCCCAAGGTTCTTTTTCAGGAAGGATATTACTTCGATAGGAAGATTTATCTACTATTTGGACATCAGGGACATTTCTTGAGCTTATTGAAACTATTGGTTATGAAGGTGTTGTTTCAAATTGGGACACAAATATATTTTTTGAACCTCCAAAGGGGGCATTCACCTATTTAGGGTCAATGATATCTACAAAGTTGGAATCCCCTGATGGTGGTAAAAAGGAAAAGGTTGTGTTGGTTGGTTTTGATGAAGGTTTGAGTGGTCTTTCCTCGTGTCCTACTATTGTTGATGTCACAATTTTATGCTCTGTGGTTTCTCTAGTTTTGGTTTGTTCTGAATTGTTTTTTATCTTTTTGGGTTGAGCTATCCCCTACTTGAACTTTTTGGTACTATTCTGCAGAGTTTAAATATGGAGTGTTCCTTCCTCCAAAAAGGTTAGAGAGAACTTTGATCAAAAGTTTTGGATTGGTTTTGATATATCTACCCTTTGGGTCCCTAGTTTTGTTCATGAAAGTGGTACAAAAAGTAAAAATACCATTGGGTTTGGAGGAACCTGCTATAACATATGCGCAGGTTCTTACCTCTCGTCTTAAAGTTCCCCTGCCACCAAACTAGTACTAATGCTCAGAAATAATCTACTTCCTAATTGTTCTCAACTTTGGAAAACTCCCCGAAAATGGAGCCAAAAATCATGGGTAAATTATATGTACTAAATTACCTCAATTAAATTATTGACTAAGGTAAGTAGACTTAGAGTTGTGACACAGTATGAGTCAAGGCAGAAAGAAAAACCAACAGAAATGTTAACTAGACAAGAGGATGGTTTACCCTAAGGATCAACACACTTTTTTAATATACAGTTCTACTTTACAAGATGATTTAAAATAATCTAAATAAGATACAATCCATCTGAACAATATACTTGAATTTAGATGTATAGAGCAATCTTGAAAACAATAAGCGTATTAATCTAAGTGAATCATGTTTTCAAAAGCAGTCTATAACTATGAACAATTCATCTAAGTAATCAAATCTCCGAATGAACAAGAAATATTTGTATAAGTAAGCAATCGTTCAAAATCAATTCTTCAAAGTGAACTCTATTCTTAAAGCATGTATTCAAAAAATCACAATTACTTTTATCTTGCAGGAAATAAACCCTAAGCTTATACTAATATGCCTAAAAGAGTGTTGTGATAATATTCAAATGTGATGGTTATGTCTATGGTGGAGTATTATGTCATGATGGCATCTAATCACTACTGAAAATTCAAATGGAATCAATTCAATGCTAACTTCTACAGAGAAATGCAGAGTATGAATAAGGCAATCTATGGAGAGCTTTGCCATTATGAATATGTCAATGCATATTCTTGGAATTAATCTATAAACCTTACACTCCTATCACTTTGGTGTTGGAAATAAAGATACCAATTTAGTAAATCTACAAGAAGTAATCGACCTTCGCAACTTAATAAAGTAGATATAGTTGTGAAAGACATTTCCTAAATAACCAAACTGTGAAATAATTTACAGATTATGAAACAGGGAAAGAAAACTACGATTGCATAGTTAATCATCTATGAACATGTATCCATTAATAAATTACAACATGCATAACAAGATGTTATATTTCAGAGTATAGACAAGTAAATACAGACAACTGTGAGTACTTTGTAGTAAACATACAACTTCAAGGAGAAACCTGTAAATTATATAAAGAGATATACACAGTAACACAACTTCAACAAGAAACCCAAAATCAGTAAGTAATTAACGTTAGTTGTAAAAATATAAATGTACAATAATATAGAAAATCTACCTAGACCAGTGGTGGGCCTCCCAAACAGTCATGGCACTACTCCAACGTAAGATGCAGTCACAAACTCAACATAGCATTTGTATTAACATCAAAACAGAGTTTTATAGAGTAATTCAAGATAATGGCTATATGTATAAATTCATGTGTTTGTATCAAGAGATTCCAGTATTTATAGAGTTACAACATAGCTGAGAGGTCGACCACTGAAAGGGTCGACGCTCTCTGTAAAACATAAATTCATTAAATTCCGACAATAAACAACATCTCTCCAACAACTCCGTGTGCTCAAAATAGAGGTTGACTCAACTGCTTGAATTTAAATGTGATGACTTCCATAGCTAGAGAGATTGAGCACAAACAAAACCCATGTGTCAGATTCGCCAAGGAGAGCCTGCCAATATGCTAACCTCCAACTGCATTGCACTCCAAGGGCCAGTTCGAGGGTCAGATGAAGGGTTGGATGGAGGTCTAGATGGAGGGTCGGATTGAAGGCCGGATCACGTTTTTGACCTGTTTCAAGCAAAAAAAAGTATATTAATTGATTGCACTTACTCAATTAAAAATAAATCATCATAAAAATCATCACAAATAAGGATTACACATACCTTATGTTGTCCCATGGAAAATTTATTTATCAAAACCTGATAACAACTTCAAAAAAGAGATAATAAAAGAATAGACTATATGACTTCCATGTGAAAAAAGGGATTTGGGCATCGAAAAAATAGGCAAAATAAAGAGTCATCAAGTATCCACTCCTCTCTTAATTGCAACTTGGGGATGTCCACGACCTTCTTACTACAACTCGCAGATTACTAGCAACTCTCTCAACTTCACTATTTTTTTCTTTATCAACTTTCACTGTTGAACCTGATACTGGAACTTATCACTATAGTCTCATATATGATCATATATGTCACATACCATATGCAAAAGTATATATACCATAAACTAGTATCAAGAATTCCTCACCAACCAAGTGCCATACATAGACCATGAATTATTCATCAGATATAGGAAACCCTTACATCCATCACACAATAAACCCTAATTGTAAAGCAGCCTCAAATTGTACCAGTATATTCAATAACACTCCTCAACCATGATGCCTCAAATATGCTTCAAAACACAAGATGTAATATAACAAACTATCTTATGGAGTGTGTCAACCACACTAAACGAATACACCAACAATATACCACTATAGATCCTCCTCATACAACAAGTACCAACCAACCTACAAACCCTCAAGAGTAAATGATTAATATTCCATGACCAAACCCTAGGCCATTACCAATAACCAACTATATATAGCATACATTTTAATTCTTTAGAAGGTTGTGTTATACTTGATCACTACCACACCTTTTTGTAGACACCTCTCAGCTCTGCAACTTGTCACTAATAATAGATCATATTTTGTTTTTCATATTTGGAAATATATCCATGGTTTTTCTTTAGTAAGCCCATGGGTATCCACACGTTGTCCCATTATGGCCCTCGTATGCACGCTCCCTTCTAGTACTGCAACCTACATATGTCTTTTGTAAAGCCCTAGTTCAATACCCATAGTCTCGACACTTCAAACCTACAACTTTGTTGTTGATTCAAACTAACTACTATAGATTTGTCAATAATACCTTCCCATAACATTTCACAAAAATAGATATTCAATATGCACAAATTAGGTGCTAATAAGAGACCCTTTCTCTCTTATTTATACTCTCTAATTAACTTCCTTTAGGGGTTAACTTCTATCTATTTTACCCAAATTCCTTCTTTTATAGATAACCCACTTTCACCTACTTTTTCGACTTGCAACCACTTTATCATAAATAGTAAACTCACCACTTCTTATTTCAACTAATTTATTTTTTACTTATTTTCTTATTACAACAACTTTACCCATTATTAACTCCTAGTTGTAACCACTTTGACTAGTAAACTTCTTCTAGGATCTTCTAGAATAATGTACTTCTTTGACCTTATAGGGGATTCTCAATTACTCATGATGGTTATCCAACTTCACTAAGCCATATATCCTGAACCGTGAGGAACTACATGATGTACCACATATCACTGGAAATGGAATGACATGTACTATCCATCTAGAATAGTCTTACCTACATATTCCCTAATATTCATTCCTTTAGACCTCAAACAAACTCAGGTCCCTTACCCATACCTTTGTGCTACCATAACTCTCTACCGTACTTGTCCAAGGGTTGACATTAATGACAACCAACCCAATTAATAAACACAATCACTAAGATTAAGATCACACTCATATTGAGTCCTGACACCCCTAACACATCTTGCATTCTCAATGTGCCTCATGTCTCCATCTGGAATGGCATTGTTCCAAATCCCCTCACTACATGCTTGGTCCCCATACCAAATTCCACATGCATCTCTGAGTCAGACTCAATGAATCTCTTGAACACCTCTCATGATGTCATCAAATGATATGTGGATCCATTGCATATTAACCATACATTATTTGATATAGTGCCCAAGGAAGTATAGAAAATAAGTAAGAACTTTATTTGTTCAAACTTCTTACAAAACTCATCCAATTGAGTATTTGTCGATGCAACTACCTCTGAATGCATTTCATTTCCCCCCTTCTTCCAATGAATACCTTTCCCTACATAATGTACAAACTTATGACATGCAAAGAATTTGAATTTGCTTATGTCCTTCTTCTTTCCATCTCCAATGGAAATATTCTTGAACTTTCCCTTCCTTGTCTGGTTGGAAAGAGAAAATTTCTAGTCATGTCTCCTATTCAAACCATCCCTGGATTCTAACTGAGTCTCCTCCTTAATACAATCAAGGAATGTTCTATCAAAACCTCACACTGTCTCTCGTGTAGAGATCCCCAAAAAACAATGTTCCCAACACTTGTGAAGATCTCACAATGCTACATTCACCAACTCAAAATTGTGTATTGTCTCTCCAATCGATGCAATATGATCTCATATATGTGTAATATTCATAAGATAATTCACAACTGTGTCCTTAGTGGACATCCTAACAACTTAAATCCGATGATTCAAATGTAGCAACCTTCATGTATTCTCGTTTTGGTATAGACTGACCAAAGCATCATACATTTTCTTGGTAGATTTCTTATCATCAATGTGCATAATCAAGTGATCCTTCATCGATTCTAGAAAAAAATTATAGGCCTTCAATTCCTTCTTCTTGTGAACTACCAATTCCAGCAGATTGGTAGGAGTTGAAACCACAGCCTCAACATACTCTTTGATGTCATTATCCTACAATATAAGAAGAATCATTTCCTTTTCAGTATGAAAGTTTGTTTCCCCTTATAACATGTCCTCAATATTCAATGTGTTCACCATATTCAAGATCTGATCTAACCCTCTGCTGGAACTACCCTATACTATCTTGTATGGCATATCCGTGACTAGTCCTTCTTTGACCCATGGATATATGTGACTTGTCCTTATGTGACCCATGGATGTCTGTGACTATCTACACATTGACTCGTGGATGACTCTTTATACCTACAAAAACATATGTTCTTCCTAGTACTGTTGTTTCCATGAAAACATGGCCTTTGATTTTCCCTACTGGTTATTCACCTGATAAGATCCATCCTCTTGGTTTCCTCCCTTTAGAGACTAGGCTCCCTATTTCCTTCAAAGCCTCATCTCTGATACCAAGTTAAAAATAATAATCCCGAGCTTACTCAACCCTTGGTATACACTAATACCATGTTGATGTTTTACCACTCTACTCAACACCCAATAGTTAGCTCAAATTAAAATCACTTTATCTACTAAAAGAACAACTGAGTAATAAACTAAACATGTAGTGAAAGGATAAACAAGGAAACTAAATCAAGCACATAAGAACACCAAGATTTTTCGGGTAAAACCATAGAAAAAACGTGGAGAGAAAACTAGTCTAATGATGCTTTTATTAAGGTCAAATAAGGGCTCCCAAATATGGAACCTCCTATGATGTTGTACATCCATGTACTAGCATGTTTTCCAATGTATCCATGACTTTCCCTTCTATGACCCACAAACATCAACAAATTTCCATTCTATGACACACATATGTCCATGTTTGTCTAAACCATGACCCACATATATGTATGAAAAGCCCATATGACAAGCTCCATATGACTTTTCTCTTCCCTCGAGTCTCTATTCTTTGAAACCAATTTGTAGTTGATTCTTATCTCTCTCCTCCTTGATCTGTGTGACCTCTAGATGAAAATCCTTCTCCACCTATCAATAATATTGAATCACTATCCTTTGTGATCTGACCCTCTTATCAATACTTGGATTAACTCTCTTCACCCAACCAGTGAGATCTCCTCACTCTAGTGTAAGAAAAAGTCATTGTTTTCTCCTACACTCCTCCTCACTCTAGAAAAAGTCATTTTTCATCTTTAACATCAGTCTCTCACCAAATTTTCTCACAAGTGTATCTCACACAAGTCTCTCTACATCGGTCTCTCACCAAATTTTCACACAAGTGTATCTCACACAAGTCTCTCTACATCAACCTCTCGTCAAAAGTGATTTTTTATTTACCCCAACCTTACTTTTATAATCATGAGTTACAATATATTTATAATCTCAAAGGTGATCTATGATTGAGATTAATTCTTACACTCACATAAGATTTAGGTTACATGATTATTGCTAAGAATGTCCTTTAAAAAACTCAATTCACTAATAAATACAATTTTACTTTAATTAATTTCTTTAAACTAAAGTAAACTCAAGACTAGAACATTTTCGATAACTTCCACATGCAAAACACATGCCTATGTGAAAGTACCTTTTCGATGCTACCAAAAACATAAAAAAAACTCCATTGATGCCTTCCTTGCACACATCAATGTACACCACAAAATATTCATCTGGATCTAAAATATTTAATATTGGCTCACTTGTCAAAATTTCTTTCAATTGTTGAAAGCTCTCTTCACACTCAAAATTCCATTGAAATTTCACTCCCTTCTTTTGTAAAGAAGTGATTAGGCTTGAAATATTTGATAATCCTTTTATAAATCTTTAGTAATAGCATGCAAGACCCATGAATGATCTGAACTATGTAATATTTCTTAGCGTTGGCCATCCCCTTATGGCTTCTACCTTCTCAGGATTAATTGTTATCCCATCAGTTGAAATAATATGCCCCAAGTAGTGAATCTTCCTTTTATGAAATATGCACTTACTTACCTTGGAATACAACTTGTGCTCTCTTAATACTTGCAACACCATTTTGAAATGTTTCTCATCTTCCTCTTATTTCTTTCAATATATGAGTATATCATCTAGGAACACAATTACAAACTTGTCAAGGTATTCCTTGAACATTCCATTCATTAATAACATGAAAACATATGGGGAATTTGATAGCACATATGAAACTACCGTAAATTCATAATGCTCATATTGTATTTTTAACATTCTCTTGTTAATGTATTCTTCATTTATTCTCACTTGATGATAACCTAGCCTCAAGTCAATATTGAAAATATTCTTGCACATTTCATCTGATCAAATAGATCATTGATCCTTGGCAAAGGATACTTGTTCTTTATGGTGACCTTATTCACCTATCTAAAATTGATACATATCCTTAATGTTCCATCTTTCTTCTTCACAAAAAAAATCGATGCATGCAAAGGTGACAGACTTGGACGTATCTACCCCTTCTTTAATAATTATTCAAGTTGCATTTGAAACTCTTTCAATTCTAGTGTGCTCATTATATAAGGTGTCTTGGACATAGAGGCATCTCTTGACACCATTTTCAATAGATAAATCAATGTCTCTGTTTGGTGGTAGTCCTGGGATTTCCCCAAAAACATCTTTGAAATCCCTCAAGACTAGATGGTCTTCAATACTTGTCATTTGATCTTTGGCTACTTGTTCCATATGGGCTACAAAATTTGACATCCCTTCCTAAAAGTCTTCTTATGTTGCATGGCTGAAATTTCTCTACATTTACAACCCTTGGAAAGACTTGAACCTTGTCTTGTTTTCCTTCCTCATTAAGAAAAGTGATTTTCTTATTGTAAAAATATAGAAAAACATGGTTTTTTTACCCAATCCATGTCAATTAGTCATTCATATGAATTCAATGGTATAATGTTTAAATCTACCTTTGTGTTGAGTCCATTCATGTCTATTGGGAAATATTTAACTAGCTCATTGATTTTCCTCTTAGTGCCTGTGGCTAATTGAACTAACCAAGATTTATTATGCTTACTCCTTTGTAAGTGAAATATTTCAACAATGTTAGAGTTGATGTAACTATGGATAGCTCTAAAATCAATTAAAATTGATATGGGATGAGTATCAATCTTACCTTCCACTTCAATCATGGTGAATTGATATTGTGTTTTCTTGTTGTCCAAGGATGCATAAATCCTTGACATGTTTCCTCCCATGTCTTCAACTATTTCATCCTCCTGAATGTTGTGGGAATTCCTCATTATTTCTCCTTTTTTAGGGTAGACCCTATATAAGTTAATCCCCTTTCATCCCCAACATTGTACATGATGTTTCCTTGACCTTTTCCCAAATGAATCTGACATTGGCTTATTTTGGGTTGACTATCCATGTTGATTTACATGTGAGTTTCTCGTAAAAAAGGGTGGATTAAACTCTTTCTACCTTTGATCCCTCTTTATTTTCATCTTTTCATTTTAATATATTTGGAATATTGGTCTTCCTTTGTTTTGTTGATAGTGTATATTGTCACTGTAGAAGGAAGGTAACCCCATTGGAAACATTTGGATTTTGACCTTATCATCCTTTATGAAGCCAAAATACTTTAGGAACTCAAAGAACCTCTTCTCATATTCATCCATTGTCATTCTTCCCAATTTAAGTTCAAAGAAATATTTCATCTTCCTTTCATAGTAATTCTCTAAAAAGTATGTATCTTGGACATATCCTTTAAAATACCTTCATGATACCTTATTCTCATCAAGGTGCTTGGATTTCTTAAGCTAATCCTACCACATGGTTTCCTTTCCTTGGAATTCGTAGTTTCCAATTCGATACCTTTTCAACAAATATTTGTTTTTCCAAATCTGAGCTCTAAGCTGCAAGTTATGGTCAAGTGAATATTGCCACTTTACCCCTCTTGTGCACCTTCCTCCCTAGTGAAAAATAGTCTCAAACACCAACTTTAGACACCTATAGAGGTAAATATGTTGGGAACCAAGGAAAATTTTGTATTATAAACTAAAAATATTGTTGATACTAAATTCATAGAAACTCTCATATTATCAAACTGAGGCTCCATTAAAATTATGCAACAATCTAGAAATGGCAACTTTGTCATTTTTGCAATTTCGTATGACTTGGAAATTTTAGCTCCGATTAAGCATCCATACACCAAATTCCTTTGAATTTTGGACACAATATCAATTGCGTATCTTCATTCTTACCTTTTGAATGATTTATCAAAATTTCACCCTTATCCGAGCTCTGGGATGATAGTTATGGCCTACATAAGTTGTAACTATTTTCTAATTTTTTACCTAATATGCTATAGGTGTCATCTCCAATCTCATACACTTTTAAGTACCCATATTCTAGATCTGGTTCCATTTTTATATTCTATGGTCCATACACTTTCCACATACTACTCTTGTTCCCCAAACTGACATCCAAGCATGGAGTTATTCCCTTTGGAAGTAAATTGGTACTTAAATTATGCCATGCACTATTCCTTTTGTAAATTTCTCATACGATGTCTTTTATGTTCCTAGGATAGCTCATTGAAAATATTTCACTGAGTTATTTCATTTAAGATACATAGACTTGTGTACTAAAGGTATACACAGTTCTCGAGTTTTTGACTACCTGAAAATGTCGTTTAGGGCTTCATGATGCCTCTACAAGTTTATGACCCTCAAAATCTATAAATTTTCATGGAACATCATTGATTCACTATTGTAATAGTAAGATAATGCAAACCTGTAAACCTATTAGAATCACCTTCGCTTCCCTTTTTCATCGAAAATCTCAACTTACCATGTATCTTGACCTCTTTGAAGCCCGTGATCCACAAGCTTATCAGAAACCACCCTTCATGAAA
>JASDQU010105817.1:38786-65130 GCA_032191745.1 Picea mariana
GGAAACATAGCACATTTTTATGATATTCCCATGACCCATAGCCAGCAAGACTATCGTGATATTTCTTGTGGGATTTTCTTTCTGGACTCGTCAAATTTCATGTTATAAGGTTTTTTATACAACCTATTTCCTGTAATCCTATCAGGATTAACCTTTGCGGACTTTACCTTTGCAACCTATTACCTTCGCAGCCTTTTCCCCACAAAGTAATATCCCATGAGACCCTTCATGTGAACCTTTTTTTTGTAGAACTTCTCTTGCAAACTTCCTCCAAGGGACCTTCTCCCATGGACTTTCTCTCATGGATTTATTCTCACAAGCCCTTTTCATGTGGCCTTTTTCTTGCATCCTTTTCAAGTGGCATGTGTTTGAAAACAAAAATCTTCCAATAGAGGAAGAACACCTTTGATAACCACTCACAAAACCAGATCAAAGATCAACACACCGATGTTTTCATGCGGTAAAACTCCTACGGGGAAACATCCATGGTCCCAACCAACATGGCCACTTGGATTAATTTATTAATGAAAAAGAAAAAGATTACAAAGATATTTACAAGAGAGTTTCTCACAATCGATCACTGGAAAATGACCCCCCATGCTATTTAAATATAGATCATGGACCAATCAGGTGCTAATCCATGGATCAATGTAGTTGTTAATATCAAGAAGAATATGAACCTTCAGATCAATCTATGTCAGGAACATATCGCGACCGTTCTATTTCCTAACTACAAATGCATGCTAATGCATACTAAAGAAACAAACTAATAACCACACTTACCTAACAACACATTATACCAAGTTGATCGTCGCTAAATCCTAAGTGTCTAAATATCCTAAAATCCACCCTTAAGAACAACTTGGGATCGTATTGAAGGATTTACAAAGATGACACAATAGGAGAGGGAAGGAGGAATTAGAGCCTATCTCCCCTTATTGACAACTTCCTGAACTCCTAACATAGATCGAATTTTAGATAGTCCGCTTCTATAAGATAATTTTTGAAAATGTATGCAACTTGATCTTTTGTAGGGAAAAGGGCACTTCAATAACTTGATCATGAATGATATTTTTGATGAAGTGCATCTGTAGCTCGATGTGTTTGTTGCCTTGATGTTGAACTGGATATTTGGCGAGCTTGATGGAACACTAATTGTCTAACCATAGGGTGGCAGAATGTTATTCCTAGAATACAAACTCTAAAAGTATTTGTCGAAGCTACAAGGATTCTTGACTTCATCTAATCATTTCTTAGTACTCTACTTCTACTAAATAAAGAGACAAAACATATTGTTTCTTACAGGCCCAAGTGACAGGTACTGAACCAAGGATAAAAACATAACCTACAATATAATTTCTATCATTAGGGTCATTGTCCCAAATTAATCAATGAAACCAACCAATAAAGTAGTCCCCCCTAAATTGTAATGTATGCTGAACGAAATTGTACCCCAAACATAATTAAGTATTATTTTAGTTGATTTCCAATTTCTTTCATGGTGTGTTTGCATATATCATGCAACAAGACCAACAACAAAGGAAATATTTGGATGGGAATGAGTCAAGTATAAGAAGCTACCAACTAACTGACAATACAAAGTGGCATCAACTTCAAGAGAATTATAGGTAGCAACAATTTTGACTCTAGACATGAAGGGATAAGGGGTTGGTTTAGAATATTCTATGTGAGAGTGATGAAGAAGGTCACAAGCATACTTAGAATGGGAAATAAAAATTCCTTCCTTGGTTTGCAAAACTTTGAGGACAAGGAAATAGTGCAAATATCCTAATCCATTCATTTCAATTTTCTTCATAAGGTTGGTTTTCACATGGTTTAAAAGTTTTGGGTCACTACTAGTGAGGATAAGGTCATAACATAAAGAACAAGGATTATTAAATGACTTCCTACTTTCTTAGTATAAACATTGGGGTCGTAATGGAATCTAGAAAATTCAGTACCAAGAAGAATGTTGTCCATTTTGGCATACTAATCTCGAAGAGATTTCTTAAGACCATAAACAAATTTCTTAAGGAGACAAACAAGACTAGAGTAATTTTGGACATATCTAGGAGGTTGTTCCATGTAGATTTATTTTTTCAAATCCCTATACAATAAGACATATTTAACATCCATCTAATGGAACTCCCATTTATGTGAGGTTCCAAGGGATAGAACAAGGTGGATGGAATTCATTTTGGATATAGGGGAAAAGGTTTCATTATAGTCAGTGCCTTCAACTTGAGAGAACATTTTGGAAACTAATTGATCCTGATGTCTTTCAAAACTTCCATATGATTCATATTTATTTCTATAGACCCATTTACATTTGATAAGTTTTCTTCCTTTTGGAGAAGGTACAAGATCCCAAGTATTGTTTTCCATTAAAGAAAAATAATCTTCATTCATTGTTGTATCCCAATATAGATGACCTGAAGCTTCTGCAAATGTATGTGGATCATGAGTCTCTAAAAATTGAGACAAAAGAGAAGAGGCTCACTAGAACTATGAACGTGTTCAATGTTAATCTGAAGCATCATCGGTAAGATCACCAGCTACTTCTTGTGTTGAACAAACCCATCTAGGAAGCGGTGATGTAGGCAGAGGTGGATTTTCATCCTCATTGTCATCACATGAAGAAGAATAAACCAGAATAGGAATAAAAGAAGGAATAAATGCCAAAGATGGTGCATAGTCCAAAGAAGGCACAAACGTCGAATTAGGCTCATAGGCCAATATATTTTCATCAAATTTAGCATCTCTTCTAATAATAATTTCATTACAATGTGGTTGAAGAAGTATGTAACCTTTGACATCTTCAAAATAACCAACAAATAAACACTTCTCATTTTTAGGTTGCAATGCTTTCCTTTTCTCATCAAGAATGTGAGCCCATGCTACACTGCCAAACACATGGAAGTGGGTTACATCTAGCTTAATTTTATTCCATGCTTCTTCTAGTGTTATATTTTTAAGAGCCTTTGTGGGAGTGAAATTTAATATTTAATTTTCATAGTTAATGGCTTCTACCCAACACTTTATACTTAATCCCTTATATTGGATCATAAAATTAGCCATTTATTTTAATGTGCAATTCTTTCTCTCAGCAATACCATTTTGTTGTGTTGTATATGGAATATTGTGTTTCATTTGGATGCCTTTTGTAGTGCAGTAACTTATTGTTGGATGTTATGGGCTGAATCGAGTTATACTTTAGGTTTCCAACCAAACGCTCTAAACCATCGACCCTTCTGAAAACTATAAGGAAACATTGCACATAGAGTGAACAATGCAATCTCACCCGATATGGCTTATGGGTGACTGCAAGAACCAAATGTATGAAATAGTGTAAGGGATGATACTGTGGGTATGCTAGAATTTATTTCTACCTCAACATACATCATATCTATCATTCTAACACATCATTATATCCATATCTACCATTCTGTAATTATTTTCATTCATTAAGGTTCATTTTGTAGTAAATATCATAACTATTCTATTATGAGATGCATTTTTTTTTACCAAATTAACTCATTCATCATAAACAATTGCAAGAAATAAGAAAAACATTCACACAAAGACACAAATTTTACTGTGGTTCACCCCCCCTGGGCTACGTCCACAAAGAACTGGCTTCTTTTCTCTTTTAGTAGTCTTCATCAAGTTATATCGATGTGCACATTACATTAGAGGCTAACAAGATCAAACTAATATCCACAACTTATGACCTTACCATGGATTACAGTACCTATCTCTATCCCTTTACTCAAATCTCTATCCCCCATCTCAGTATTACTTGCTCTCTCTGCCAATATTCATTCAACATTAGCTTCTTCCGATATCACACTACCATCTATTTATATTACAAAAATGGGTTGATACCCATTACAAAAATAAACAAATCCTTAACCCACTAACCCTAAATGGATTAGGTTTTTCCACATTCTAACTCCTTGAGCGCGACTAGTCAAAAATCCAATTGTTTTCCTCATCGATCTGCGTCCTTTTTTCTTCCTTTGACTTTCCTTCTTTCCTGACACTGCTCTTCCTTGTTTTCCAGCACGTGATCCTTCTTTGGTCCATTTTATAACTACCTTTATTAATTACAACACTTTTCCCAAAATGGGCTATGCCAACACTTTTAAAATTATTGTTCACATTTTTTCCTCTATTATTTGTTCTAAACCTTTGGAGTTGTTGTCTAGATTTATTTTCTACAAGGCCAAAAAAATTTCAAAACATTCACTCTTAATTTTTAATAATTAAACCCAAGTGCATTTGGAAAATTCATCGATGAAAGTTAAAAAATACTTGCACCCAAAAAAAGGAGAAGAAAGTGGACTACACAAGTCAGTGTGGACAAGCTACAAAGGGGCAGAGGTGTGATAGGAGGCACATTTTTCAAAACTTTCATGATCATGTTTTCTAACTACACAACTGACACAAACACAATATCTGCAAGAAACAAGAGGTAGACTAGTCATCGTCTATTGATTACATAGTTGTTTCAATGAGGGATAGTTTATATGACCAAACCTCTCATGCCAAATTTTTCTTAAGTCATTGCTATGAGCAAAAAAAACTGATGGAAAAGGTGATGACCCAAATTTTTAAAACTTGTTCAACCTCATAATATCATTAGCAATTATAATTACAATAACATGCTTAGGATATTTTAGATCCCTGAATAAAACTTGGTGAGGTGAAAACTCTACAGTTTTACCTTCACCTGAATGAGTGATTTGATATGATGACAAAAGGTTGCAGGAAATACTTGGAACACATAATACATCATTGAAATAACCATTATATACCTGAACTATTCCATACCCTACAACACTAAGATATCTATCATCACAAAAAAATATTCCCCTTGTGTTACATTCATTAAGAACAAAAAATATAGCTTTATCCTTATCCATATGATAAGATTCTCCAAAATAAATAAGCTACTCATTAGGAGAAGAAGTATAAGTTTCGTATGTTTTGATTATTAATCGTTTCTTCTAAATATGTCATCCTTTTAAAACATTTGGACTCCTCATGACCATATTTCCCACAAAATTTTGTTGGAATATTCAACAATACTAGGGGGCGGGAATTAATATTTATCACTTTTTGCCATTTTTAATCACAACATGTAAAAATTAACTTATCAAAAATTCCATTCACTTATGATTTCATTTAACATTTCATGAACATATAACCATAAAAAATACCATTCAATAATGCATCAGATCATACAAAGTGTACAAGAGTTTTTACGTGGAAACTCAAATTGGAGAAAACCATAGAATGTTTTCTTATATATCAAAATATTGCATTCACAAGAAGCACCTACTTCAAAAATTATCCATCACCAACTGGAAAGAGGTTCCAACACCCTATTCACAAGCCCCAGTCTGAAGGAAGCTACAACTCCCCAATGTCTCTAGGTCCAACTGGAAGGAAGATCCAAACACCTAGTTTTATGAGAACCAACTCAGAGGAAGATATGATTCCCTATATTCTCCAGCACCAACTGAAAGGAGGCTCCAAACTGAAGGAATCTACAACTCCCTGAATTCTCTAGCACCAACTGAAAGGAGGATGCAACCCCCTTTCCTTTCCCCTTCATTCCTTCCTGAAATATTATGTTGGACAACTGAGAGGGGGGGTGAATCAATTGTTATTGTTCTTAAAAAATTATGCCCATTTTAAACTCTTTACAGAACACTCAATGATGATCACAATAATGAAGGGAAGTAAGCAATAGAATATTCAACATCAATCACACACATGAAATATACAGAGGCAGATATTTCCCGAGGAAACCCATAAAGGGAAAAACCTCGTCTTCTCGATATGATAAGTAATTTTTATTTTCTATACATTATCATTCTTATGAGTTCCAACTCCTCTTGAGGCTACAACCTATGTTTTAAAATCAACAACTTGCTGAGAGCACCAACTCTCTGGCTTCTCTAGCACCCACTAGAAGGAAGCACCAAATCCCTGAGTGTTCCAACACCAACTGGATGGAAGCACTAACTTCCATTCACACAGGCACCAACCTATATAATAGAGAAAAATAGTTCTCCCTTGCACCACCCTGCCACCCTGGTTTTTCTGGATGGAACCGTATGGAAGCTACAACTCCCTATGTTCAAGCACCCACTTGAAACTATGAGGACAACTGTCCTCCCTAGAACCTCCCTACCACCCTGAGTAAAAAAAAGTTGTTCCTGAAACTTATTACAGTTGTACAGTGTTTGTCAAAAGGCTTATCAGTATCATCAATGTTTTATTGCACTGCTCTTCTCTTCCTGCATCAGTGTCTTCCTTATCACACCTCCTTGAGCTTTCTGTTCTTCTGCTCTGTCTCTGAATGCACACCTTATATTTCTCTTCCTCTCTCAGATAAACATTTCTGATCTATCTCTTTCTTCTTCGCTTTATGCTCTGTGTATTATTTCCATTCAATGCATTATGCCTCTTCTGTGCATTTCATCTTTTGCACACAACATGCTTATACCCGCATGAATAACTCTCTGCAGAAGCAACCAAATCTTCTTTGTTCTGTGCATATTTATCATGCCAAGTCCTCTACCAGGGCATACACTCAACTCTTCATCCTCTATGGCGACCATCCTGAGTCTGTTCTTCATCTGTGGTCGTTATCCTGAGTTTCTTCAGCTTCTTTGGAAATTACATTCTTCGACGCATTTACATCTGTCAATTGTCTTAATGATGAATCTTCACGTCACTGATAGTTACCTTGAGACTCTTTGGATTCTCTGGAAGTCACCCTACATCTCCTTGAATTCTCTGGAAGATGAAATCACTTCGTTCTAGCAGTTACTGAGAAAACTTCTGCACATTCATCCCTTTGGCGCCTTTTCCCTCTTTGATAAATCTACACAATGGGTGATATATTTTCTAGCTAAGACCCTTCCTTTCACATGACCAATGATGGTGACCAAGGGCCAATCACTTCAGGACTTCACATTTCAGGTCATCTTTCATGAGTCACCCCGACTCTCCTAACTCCCGGTCTCCTGATCTCCGAAGTGGATCCTAGCGACGTGCTATGTCCTCCCTTGATATGACCTTGGGAGATGAGCTCATGTGACCATGCCATTGTGGGCGCGTCTAAAGGTGGTTTTAGACCAAAATTCTTTTTTCCCTACAATTCATTATGAGCCTCCACATGTCCTTTCTCCAACACCATGGTTTCGATTGCAGCCCACTTACGAAAAATTAAGATACGAGCATGTTTTGGCCCTGCAATGTGATGGGACCATCGATATCATGATATTGATGATGCTCCTTCGATAAACGGCTCCGATATATCTTCCTTTTATTTTCCCCAAATATGAAAAACCACTGACGCATGTCCCTTTCAGATCAATGGTCACAATCCTCAGTGATCTGACGGTCCATATCTCACCTTTGTGAATCAATATTTTGTGACTTCTCATTTTGGAGGTTGCTTGATCGACGATCCATGATATTTTGTATTTCAACGGTCTAGATCTCTTCTTCGAGAACTTAGACTTCATTCTTCATCGTGCTAGATCAACGATCCACACTCTCCCTTTTATCGATGGCTTTGATCAAATCGTGACCTCGCATATCAAGCGTTTGAATGTGAGCCAACCCTGACTCTTCCAACTCCCGATATTCTAAATATTCTATATCAATGACCCATGATCCTTGGTGATCTAACGATCCAAATCTTATCGATACTTCATGTTTCTCAAAGTTGGAGGACTAATAACATCTCTTCTTCTGACTTCCAATTTTCTGAAACCTACTCCAGATCAATGGATCACAACTCCCCATGATCTAATGGTCTAGATAAACTCGCGAACTCAGACATCGCTAGTTCCTACAACTCTTACCTTTGACTTTTCAGTCAGTGAAATGTTGATCTCTTGCCACATGTCCTCTAGATCCAATGAATCAGATCTCATTGCGACTTCACATTTTGAGGAGTTGGAGGATGGCTCTCAGCCATTATCCTCTTTGCAATTATACCGGATCCAACATCTCATATCTCATCACGAGTTCACATTTTGTGGAGTTGTAGGATGGCTCTCGGCCATTATCCTCTTCAAAGTTATACTGGATCTGACGGCTATTGGTCCTTGGTTCTTAGATCCAACGGATCAGATCTATACTTCTCCTATGCACTTCCTCTGGTCACTGGACTCTGATCTAATGAACATCGGGTATTCAAGATTGGTGATCCAACGACCACTGTCGCTCCTCCTCCTAATCTTGAACATCCTCCTGACTTGGAATAATTTCTAAGTGTCAAAGGTTATGTGAGTCCTGATGACTTTGGGCCTCATCTACGCTTCTGAGAATGCTATCTCTCCTGATATTTGGTAGTGGAATTAACCTCAGCCCTGACGCACACTTGCGTTCTTCATGCAACTCTGTGTTATTCCCTCTGAGTTTTGATTGCAAACTCTGTCAGTAATCATTCCATCGTTCTTTTTTTCCTTGCCTATAGACATGCCATCGTCACTATTGTTCTTGCCATCAATGACATGCACAGTCTTCCTGTAAACATGCCAACCATATCCCCCTTTGGCATTGATGGCAACCTTGAAAGGATACATTATTCTGCTTAGACCTCCAACTGTAGCATCACCTTTTCTCCTCCTTTGGCATCAATGTCAAAGAAAACATGCTCCCCCTCAGATGTTGCAGAATTTTTTCAGAGGTATCAGATATTCAACCAACACATACTCCCCCTAAGAGGATGGACTCTCTTAGGTTGATAATGGGTCACACCCAACTTGTGGCATAAATATTCAAACTGATCTTTTGTAATCGGTTTAGTGAAGATATCAACAATCTGATCTTTGGATGGAATATAATGTAAATAAACAACAATGTTGGTCACCTGTTCCCTCAAGAAGTGATACTTGATGGGTATATTCTTGGTCTTGGAGTGAAATAGATGATCCTTTGACACACTAATTGCACTAGTATTATCGCAATGAATTGGTCTCGGTGTTTTATATTTTACCTCCAAGTCTGCAAGTGTCTGAATCATCCATAATACTTGGGTACAACAAGTGGCAGTTGCAATTTACTCAGCTTCTGTAGTCAATAAGGAAATGGAACCTTGCTTCTTGCTCAACCATGATATAAGGGAATCTCCTAAGAATAATGCACCTCCACTCATTCTTTTCCTTTCATCCACGCAGTTATCCCAATCAACATATGAATAGACTAATAGTTGAAAATTATGATTCCTAGGATACCATAGGCCATAGTCCATTGTTCCTTTAAAGTATCTGAATATTCTTTTGACATCTAAAAAATGACTCTGTTTAGGTGCATCCTGATACCTTCCTACCATTCCAACAACATGCATTATGTCTGTATGGGATGATGTGATGTACAATAGGCTGCCTATCATAGACCTATATGAAATCTGATCAACATTAGGTGAGTCATCATCCTTTCTTAACTTGCATCCAGTGACCATAGGTGTGCTCATAGGTGTGGAATCTTCCATTTGAAACCTTTTCAACATTTCTCTTATACATTTCTCCTGAGAAAGAAATAATCCTTCAGACCTCTGAGTAATTTCCAGACCAATAAAAAATGACAATTCCCCTATCATAGACATTTCAAATTCAGACTGCATGGTAGAAGAAAGCCATTGTACCAATGAAGCATTATTGCTTCCGAAGATGATGTCATCTACATAGACCAACACAATGAAAAAATCATTACCCTCTGTTTTGATAAATAGATTGATGTCAATTGTTCCTCTCTTGAACCCTTTGTCTTGAAGATACTTATCCAGTTTGTAATACTAGGAACAACGATCTTGTTTTAACCCATATAAGGCTTTCTTCATCTTGCAGACAAAGTCAGGGTTATTTGACTGTTGGAAACCCTCTGGTTGTTCCATATAGACTTCTTCTTTTAGGTCTCCATTTATAAAATCTAACTTGACATCGATTTGATAGACTTTGAACTATTTATGACAAACATAGGCAAGAAACATTCGAATAGCTTCTAATCTTGCTACAAGCGCAAATGTTTCATCAAAGTCTAATCCTTCTATTTGAGAACATCATTTGTAGACCAATCTAGCCTTATTTCTTACAATATTTCCTTGTTCATTCATCTTATTTTTGTAGACCCATTTGGATCCTATTACATTTTTATTTGTTGGCCTAAGAATGAGTTCCCAAGTGTCATTCTTTTCAATCTAGTCCAGTTCCTCATTCATTGATTTTAACTAATTTACATCTTCATTGGCTTCATTGAAGTTCTTGGGTTCCACCATGGATATGAAGGCCATATTTTATTGCTTGGTGTCTTTGGTTATCCTTCTCCTAGTTTTTACACCTTTGTCTTTCTCCCCAATTATCTAACTTTCAAGTTGATTCTTTTGAGTAATTATGGAGGAAGGATTTGATGTTGATTGTTGTCCTAACTCTTCTTGTTTGGTTGTGTCTTCTCCATCTGATTCTTGGACCTGTTCATCTTCAGTTTCAGTTTTTTCCTCTATAGTAGGATCAATATTGCTCATCTCTCTTACTGGAACTCCTTCATCAACCTTTAAATCAATGCAATCAACTAATTTATGCAATCTTTTATTAAAGCATCTATATCCTTTACTATTAGTAGCATATCCTAAGAAGATGCCTTCATCAGCCCCGTCATCATACTTGCCAAGGTTTTCATTATTATTCTTTATGTAGCACTTGCTCCCAAAGACTTTGAAGTGTTTGATTGAGGTAGGTCTTCCATACCACAGTTCTATTTCCATCGCTACATATTTTTTCTATTTTAACAAGAAATTTCATTTTCTATAGCTACCTTCACCTCAATCTTGTGAACATTATCATTTTGAGATGATTACTGGATTAGAAAATATGTTCATTAATTATTTATTATTGCATTTTCGTTTGGTTTTATGTTTGATTCATGACTGAAATCATGAATCAAACATGAAAACCTAGATTGGTGTTATATTTTCTTTAGAAGGCATTCTTTTAAAGGTCATCATGCTTGTATAAAATCCAAACCCAATGTTGGAATGACCTATTTTCGATATTTTGGATTTTTAATATAGTTATTGTATGGTTCGATGGTTTGTATTCAATTTATTAAGAGCCTTTAGATATTTTTGATAAACCCCTTGAAAATTCAATAGTTGTGTTAGTAGTCACGACGATCAATGCGCACCTGCTATACTCATGTCCATACCTCACCTTGCTGGCACAATGTATTAATGAGCCATCCATTGCGTTCACAGGGTTTCTATATTTTGTATGTCTGGTTCTCATTACATGGAATGGTAAAGCATCTACGATAAAACTCTCGGTGTATGCTTCCACTACCTTTCATATGATAACAAACAAGTTTTGTGATGGTCGTTTCCCCATTATCCATTTGATTTTGTTCCTATCGCTCCCACTATTCAAACCTAAAACTATTTTGAGTTATCCCTGTTACATTCTGGTCGCATTTTCCATGGCTCCTGTCATTCGCTTGGAGCCAAATGGATACCAAGCATTACTCTCTCATGATGATGCAATCGAAGAATTAAAAAGCCAATGTTGGGATGTCTTCCTGAAAGTATTTGAAGGCTTAACCTTCAGGTGGTGTAGGCTTTCGTGCATACCTTCGATGGTTGCAGAGCGAAAAATGTGGACACACAGTTAGCGCTAACCAAGGGGTTTGTGAGTGAAGCCATAGGACTTCCATCCACTGGTGATAAATGGTTCAAAAACTCATGAATTGAAGGAGTACCATGGAGTCTCTTCATAACTTGCCAAAAATCAACTGTTGCGAAAAAGGTATTCCCATTTCTCTGGTTAAACCTAGGTGGCATAACATGTTGCTGATTCTCAAACAATTTGTGACCTGTGAGGGTTGATATGTATTAGTCTTCCTCTATCATATTCTCTTACTCATGCATTTCATTGGTTTTGAATTAAGCATGCCATTTTATCTGCTGAGAAGTATCTATAAAATGTCCAAAATATATAAGAGATAGAGTGTTGATTCAAGTCTTTTCCATCACAGATTGATTAAGATCCTTTTGATTTATCACTTGTCAATTGTGGGTGACTGCTGGGATAAGTTTTTGGTAAGGAATGGTTTTTACATGATCGTTCCTGTAGTAAACCCTAGCCTAGATGAGCCATTGATTAAAAAACATTCTGATTTTTCAATTGATACGCCAGACTCTACCAACAGAAACCCTCTAGACGTCAGGATACTGAGTAAGTCTTCACCTATAGGATTTTATGAGCAATGGAATGCTAAGTTGAAGGTTATTAATCCTTGTGTTCCTAAAATTGAAGCTATCCCTATTGTTAGTATTAACCCAGATGTTGAAAAACCTCACGATGGGATAACAAAGGACTGCACAGATATAGGGTTCAAAAACAAAAGGGCAGGTCGCCAAATTTCGAGAAAGATTAGGAATCGATCCAACACTCGTCTGAGCTTGATCATCCCAATCGATATTGATGAGTGTTCAAACCCCGATATTGAAGAGTTCCTTGTTGTTGAAGACCCAGATTTGCAGGGTTACAGGAAGAAAGTCATTACTCCCATTGAACCCTACGACTTTGTGACAAATTGCCACCATGCCTCAATGGAAAGGAGGGTTTCTCTGGTAGAAGGCCTGATCAGAAGAAAATAACAAATAAGGTGGATACACCCATGTTTGATCGTGCACTCCATTGACCTACCATTCCTCATATACAATGTGATGTTTGTTTCCATTTGATCGAGCAGTATTACACATACATACCCATTTTTCAAGCCAAAATCAAAATGCTTATTGATCAGAACGAATCCTTGAGACAAGAAAATCTCGACCTCAAATTTCAGGTAGAGAGGAAATCCAAACGCATTAAAATATCATGGAACATAATAACAAAAAATGCAACAAGTGTCAAGTAGATAGTAAATTTTGAGCTACCCGACCCATCTTTAGTCAATTTCTAAATGGTATAACAGTTTCTCCTCTTATTTTATGCCTGCTATCTATTTTAGAAATAAGTCAATTTGGAATTTGATTTTATTTCTAAACTAAGACTGGCCACAAAATCTTTGATTATGTAGCCAAGTCTCTTTGTAAATAAAATTTAGAAATTGGTTGTGAATGACTTTTTAATTTATTAAATTTGTTTTGTCTTTTCAGGAAGTATGAAATTATGTTGTTGATTATCTGGGGAGAAACAAATTTGATTATGCATCTAAGTGAATTAGTAGTTTCTTTTGTTTCTGTTTTGCAAAAAATTTTATCAATTTTTTACTAGAATCAACTCTATTATAAGTGGTTGTTAGCCCTCTATTTTTGTAATATTTTTGGTTTCATGAAATCCTATCCTATCCTATGAGATAGGAAAATGTGCTTTCAAATCATTTTAAATACTATTCATTTTGTAAGTAAGAGACATCTTCACCTAGGACCGATTATGGACAAATGATCTTCAGAACTTAATGGAACAACTTATAACATTTCGGCTTTAGACTAATGTGAATGTTGTCCCATTTTTGTTTTGTCCCTCTTGTTTTGGAATATTAATGTGTTGTATAGATTTAGTCTCAATGACATACGATGTTCCGTTTTATTCATGTTTTAAATGTTGTTCATAATTTGTTGTTTCACAAATTATCACTGTGATCGTTATATCGATTTTAATATCATGATTTATGCATGATGTTTAGTTGATTGATTGAATGAATTTTTTACATTAAGATTTATGTTACTGTAATCATTCATAATCATAAGATCATCGTACATACATGTTTACTATTTTGTTCTCATATTCTAGTTGTCAATATAAACCTGGAGTTTGTTCGGGAGGTATCGGTACAAACCTGTCATAGATTTTTCTTACAAGCAAGACAAGTGGAGTTTTGGATCGCACAAAGGCACATACATGTTATAAAACTAATTTCATGTAAGATTTATTCCCATTTAATTTTTGTTATTAGTTTGTCTATTAGTGAAACAAGAAAGTTTAAATTGGATTTGGCCATTAGGTTGTCCTTGTTTCAAGTCATGTTTTAATTAGCATTTTTTTTAATTTTTTAGATCTTAGATTATAAAGTAGAGAATATAAAAAATATGTTCTTTATTTATCTAATTTCAAAAATAATTACCAAACATTGATTTTTCAAGGCATTCACCAGAAATTTGCAACTTGTAAATATTCTGTTTATAAACACATATTTGTATTTCTGAAAAAACTTGTAAATATTTAGATTAAAAATTATAGTTTTAGTATTAGTTAGTTTATTTCTTTTCTTTGTTTTAAGACTTTTATTGGATAACAGAGCCATTAAACCCATTATAATATATTACACCAAACGGCTTGGGTTATTTAGACAACCCCAGACCGGATCTATTCTTCCAGTTGACGGCATGTCAAATTTTCTCATCAACAAATTTTGCTAGAAGGAGGGCCTGAATTCAATTGATGGAACATGGAGGTCGTAAGACTTCTCCCCCACACACCTCCCCTTTCATAACGTGTATTCTCTCAGAAAACAATGTTACACTTGAAACAACAACTACCTCAAACAATAATCCTCAGATTCCCATTGAACTAGTAACACCAGCCCCTCAAGGAGTCGACATCCAAGAAATTGTTCGTCAAACACTCATAAGGGAACATAGTGCCTTATCCCGTTTCAAACAACCTAGTAGGCCACTTAATCAACCCATTTACTTCTTAGATATTTGAGAACAACTTGGAGGCATTGGTCTGCTCCAAAATCTGTTAGGTGAACATACTACTAATCCTACCGAGACACTTATTCTTGGAGCTGGGGGATCTGGTATTCCACCTTCCCCACTTGGTTCATCTCCATCCTCTTCAGGAGGAGAATCATCTAATGAAGGCAGTTCCTTGTCTGAATCATCTGAGCCTTCGACACCACTAAGGCCCATGGAAAACCAAAATAATCCCGCCAGACCTTGGCTCGATCAATATGTTGTGGTTGTACCTGCACCCTAGCACCATTACCAAAACACCCAAAGAAATGGTTCCCTAAATTTGATCCATATTCTAAACAATCTGGTGAGGATTACATAAAAAAGTTTATGTTGGCCATTAGACTCCGAAGTGTAGAGAATGAAGATGTAATATCCAGACTCTTTCCTTATACATTTGAGGGCAATGCCTCCACATGGTATTTCGCCCAACAACCCCAAACCATTGTCTCTTGGGACAAATTTGAAACATGTTTCTTAGAGAAATTTGGAGATGATAAAACTCATGAAGTCTTGGTTATGGAGATTTCCAGTCTAAAAATGAATCCTAAGGAGAAAGTAAAATATTTTAACTAGAGATTTCTTACGTTAAAGAATCAAATTCTCGCAGATTCAATGCCCACTGAAAGTCTAATTGTCACATATTACACCAAAGCTCTACATAATAACATAACAATTTGGGTCAAAAGTTCTAAAAAGAGAACATTGTTGGAAGCCTTTGAATAGGCAAGCTAAATTGAAAAGGATATATTAATCTTAAAAGACAATATCAATAGTAAAGTTGAAGCAAATTCATCCTCTAAAAAGAAAATAGAAATCCCTATTAGGCCTCCCCAAAAAAAAAGTCAACCTGAAACTTTAGAATTAGAAAGATTGCAAAAATATTTCCAAAAACTATCAAATTAGGTCATGTAATTGAAGAGATCAGCCGAGGAGACATCCTCAAGCAAACAAAGTTATAAACCTCCATTTAGAAAACCTTTTCCTCCCAACCATCCAAACCCGACCATTGAAGGTATTAATTTCAAAAGCTTGCAGTACGCTTTGAAAACCATTCTAGAAACACATGATAATTCTTCTTCTTCCCCTCCTGAAAGTTCTCAAGACGTAGTTGAGGAAGAAGTACCGAAAGAAGAGGATTCATCCCCCAATATATTTGGTCACTTCTCTGACAGTATTTTCCAAGAAAATTTTGAAACTATCCATTCCTACAACAAAAGAAGCAAAACACAGAACAAACCTTCCTCTGAAGTGAGTAATAATGCGCTTCCAAAATAGTCGAAGCAAGCTAAAATTAAACAAAGTTTAGCAGCCCCTGTTTTAGAATACGATTTAATCGAAGATCTAAAAAAACTGAGGGCTAATATTTATGTTTTTGAGTTGCTGAAATTTCCCCTTATTCTGCAGAAAACGCTGCAGAGTAACATTAAAAACAGTAAAAACAACAATCCTAGTAGCAAGAAAACAACAAAAATTGGTTCAAAGACAACCCAAAATATCCCGACTAAAATGACATCTGAACCTCCAAATAAAAGGGTTTTAGCTGAAAAAACTGTAGCAAATGTAAATACAACTATTTTAGGGACATTAGTTAAAAAACAATAGAATTTTGTTGTTAACACTCAAAAAAATGTCCCGCCTTTCTTCTTCACTTTTGAAATTTTTAATAGTAATGTACATAATTGTATTTTTGATTCTGGTGCATCGTCAAATGTCATGTTGCTATCTGTTTGTCAAAGAAGTTAAACCTTCTGATCTCAAAATCATTTAGCTAGATCGAACAAATGTAAAGGTAATAGGTGAACTTAAGGATGTTCTTGTTAGATTATCTTCCAATCCTAAGGTCCATCAAATAATTGACATTATTGTTGTTGATATCCCTGAAGTCTATGGTTTATTTTTAAGCAGGGACTGGTCCGAACAACTGCATGGTTACTTTGCCACATATTGGTCTCATTTGTGGCTACCAGAAAATAGACAGCCAAATAAAATTAGGATAAAGAGAAAACGTTATCTTAAGAACACCATGATGGATCTAAATGATGCAAACAAACGTTTTACTACATCTACTAATTCATTTGAAATGGAGAGAATGAATACCTTCTTTGGTAACTTCATGACTGAAATTTCCCCCATCATTGATCCTGGGAAGCAATCAGAAGTTATGACCTATACTCAGACATCAGCTTTGCCAAGTGTGCCAAACACTCCTAACAAAGCTCAAATATGGTCATTGTACTTTGACAGATCCAAATCCAAAGGATCCTGTGCAGGATGTGTACTCATAGATCCCGTAGGTAATAACACTTTCATTGCCTATCAATTAGATTTCGAGTGCACTAATAACACCGCCGAATACGAATCACTTTTACAAGGGATTAGGAAAGCTTTGGATATGGACGTATGAAATTTAATGGTATTCAGTGATTTAGAAGTCGTGGTTAGGCAGGTAAGAAACTCCATACATTGCTTCTCACCACATCTGAAAAGTTACCAAACTGAAGTATGGAGTTTAATGCAAAACTTTTCAGCATTTAACATAAATTCCATTCCTAGACTAAGTAATTTGGAGGTTGATTTATTGGCTAACGTCGCTTCTAAAATATTTCCCATAGAAGGTATTTATCCTAATGTGTTTTCAATTGAATTGTTGTTCAGGTTGTCGATCCTGGACAACATCACCAATTGGAGAGTGTTCGACAATGACCAACAGATCATCAAATTTTTTCACATGGAAGACACTTTTCAAGGCACAATCATTAATGAAGGCACTCACGATGAAAACCTCTGCAACTTCACGGTAATATCAGATCCTAGATCTTCTGAATTAACATCTGTTCTGGTAAACTCTATCCCCCGATCTGTTGTAAGACTAGAGAAATTCTGTGACTTGCATGATAAATTTAGGGGGTCAGTTAATTGTAAAACAAACATTTCTTCTTTGATTTATGAGACGATAAATTTAGGGATAAAGGAAAATCCCCAAAATATTAATTTGGGAACGGGATGCTCTAAGCAAGAAAGATCTCCTTTTATAAAATTGTTTAAAGAATTTAAAGATGTTTTTTCCTGGACATATGACGATTTGAAAACATTTTATCCTAATATAATACAACATGTCATCCCCATGAAACCACAAGCTGAGCCTTTTCAGCAGAAATTAAGAAAGATGCACCACAAATTGGAACCCACTGTTAAGAAAGAACTAAATAAATTACTAACTGAAAAGATAATTTTCTCGGTGAGACACACACAATGGGTGTCTAATCTAGTTCCCGTGAGGAAGAAAAGTGGTGAAATTCGACTCGGTGTCGAATTTCGTAACTTGATCCAAACATCTGATAAAGATAACTATATCATTCCTCTAATGGAACAAATTATTCAGCAGGTATCTGGTTCCAAAGACTTTCTCTGTTAGATGGATTTTCAGGATACAACCAGGTCCTCATGTCTCCCTCAGACCAGCTTAAAACCACTTTTTGTACCCCATGGGGTACTTATGCCTACAGGAAAATAGCTTTTGTACTGATAAATGTCGAGGCCACTTTCCAGAGAGAAATGGACATTGCTTTCCATGGTCTCATAAATCAATCAGTTGTGGTCTATCTTAATGACGTTACCATTTTCTCTAAAAACAAGAAATATCACTTGTCTCAGCTTAGGGCTATCCTAGAACGATGTCGCAAGTATGGCATATCTCTCAAACCTAAGAAATCAATCTTTGTGGTAGAGAAAAGAAAACTACTTGGGTTTATAGTGTCCAAAGATGGAATGATTATTGAACCCAAAAGAACCCAAGCTATTGCTAAAATCTCACCTCCCTCTTCCAAAAAAGCCATGCAATCATTTCTAGGCAAGATTAATTTCATCATAAGATTTGTCCCAAGTTTCTCAGAAATGGTAAGACCATTACAGAATTTAATTAAAAATGATGTCCTGTACCGTTGGGGACCCCAAGAAAGTCAAGCTTTTGATTCTATTATAAAATCAATAATAGAAGCTCCTTTCTTGATGAACCTCAATTTTTCCCAAGATTTCACGCTTTACACCTTTTCTTCTGACCGATCTTACACTGTTGTGTTAACATAGAAAAACGTTGAAAGTAATGAGATACCTATTGCCTTCATGAGATCAACTTTCAAAGGAGCAGAGCTTAACTACCCAACAATATATCAACATGCATATGTTGTTTTTAAAGCAATGAAACACTTCCGGTCGTACCTGTTGAAATCCAAAACCAAGAATATTTTTCCCTACCCAGCTATAAGAAACTTGTTGGTACAAAAATAACTGGGTGAGAAAAGGGAAAATTGGATGATGTATTTACAGGAACATGATATCGAAATAACCCCTGATTAGATTTTTATAGGTCAAGGCCTGTGTAAACTTGTGGTTGATTCAGTTAAAGAACATGAAAGTTAAATTAATGCCTTAACTGTAAATCAACACAATGGAAATCAAATCAGTTGTGCACAAGTTGTTGCCAATTCTTGGTATGAGAACATTAAGTTTTACTTGACACATGGATCTTCTCCTCACTATATTGATCCTAAGAACAAAAGAGAACTAAGACTTAAAACTGCATGTTTCCAGTTAATAAATGATGTATTATTTCGAAAGAATTTTGATGGTATTCTTATGTGTTGTTTGAAAAAGGATGAAGCAGAGAAAGTATTATCTAAACTTCATGTAGGTGAGACTAGTGGTCACTTCGGTAGAGACACCACTGCTAACAAAGTGTTAAGATCTAGCTGCTATTGTCCCACGTTATTTAAAGACGCCCATGCATTGTGTCATAAATGCATAATATGCCAAAAGGCTGCTGGACGGGTGAAAAAGACAACATTCCCTTTGCAGTCTGTTACTATAGATTTACCTTTTCAGCAGTGGGGTGTTGACATCATAGGAACAATTAACCCTTCTTCTTCACATCATCACAAATATATCATTACAACAACAGATTATTTTACCAGATGGTCTGAAGCTACACCTTTGAAAGTGGTAAATACAATTCAGGTAGTATCTTTCCTCAACTCTCATATCATCACCCAGTTCGGCATTCCTGAATGTTTGGTCTTTGATAATGCTTCTTACTTTTCATCCCTCGATATGAACATATTTTCCTTGGAAAAAGGGATTAAATTGAAATATTGTTCTAGCTACTACACTCAAGGAAATGGTCTAGCATAATCAACAAACAAAAATTTAATCAAGATCATCAATAGGACATTTTCAGAAAATCATAAGAACTGGAACAATTCACTGTATAATGCACTTTGGGAAGATAGGGTCACCCCAAAAGCCTATGTTGGTAATCCCCCTTTCTTTCTCATCTAAGGAAGAGAAGCAATTCTCCCTCCACATGTTCTACTTCCTTCTCTGCAATTATCGCAGGAATTTCAAGAGGAGGAATGTCCTCCCCTTGAAAATCGAATTAATGGCTTGCTAAAACTGGAGGAAGTAAGAGCATAAGCTAAGCATAAATTGGATCATCACTAGCAAATTGTAAAAATATGGTTTGATTCAAATTCTTCTTCTGATAGAAATTTCGATGTCGAAGATTTAGTTCTCAAGTGGGACAAAGCTCACAAAGGGAAAGGGGAACACACGAAGTCCCAAAATCTGTGGTTGGGGCCATTCGTAATTTTTGAAAAATTATGTCCCATCTCTTTCTTCCTGCACAATTTGGAGGGACAGCTAGACACTTTCCCATTGAATGGCCAAGCTCTCAAAAGATATTTCACCTAATGGTTCCAGATCCACCTCTTTGTACATATCTTTGTTTTTGTTTTAATTTTCTTTTTGTTTTTAATTTTGGTTCTTTTCATTTGGCTTGTTTGTGGTTTGTTTCTGAATAATTATATCTGTGTCGTCATTTCATTTGTGGAAGGAAAATTGGATTTTTTATCCAAGAGAAACAACTGACTACTTTTCAAAGAACCATGTTGTAAATTACTAAACTCAGATCATCAGAAGAAAGTTCCTACTCAAAACAATGTTGTTGTTTTCTTTCAAAATCTCGAGAGGATAACAATTATCATTAATAAACTCTTAACGTTTTCCATGTTTTTAAGAAAAAAACTCGATTATACCTTCATGTCCTTGAGATGGTTTCATAACAGGAATCTAAGTGCTGATATCATGGTAAAGATCATTTAAAAAATAGATGAATTATATGAGATCAATTTTTGTTTTCAAAATCTGAAATTTTCAATATCACCCTGCTCTCTTGAATATCATAAAAGTTTCTGCAAATTTGTAAAATAATTATAGAGAGTTGAAAGAACTGCAAGGTGTGGGAAGTATTTGTAAACCCACCGAGACACTGAACAGGTCTATTGGCAGTGGGTAAATGCATCCATGATACCAAGGCAACTTTGTCGGGGTACTGAACAGGCCTACTGGCAGTGAAGCAATGTCGGGTTCAAGAAAATTATCAGGTATGTCCCTTAAAATTAATCCATGAATAAATATGTTCTTCATCATGAATGGATGACTTTTGGATAGGATAGAGTTATTAGTGTGGGTTAAGTTACATCCCTTCCAAGGCTATGCACGTCTACTGGCAGTAATGGCTATGTTAACAGTATTGGAGGCAGTTCCATAAACATTGTTCCTCTCGTAATCTATATCTGATACCAGATTACATTTTGACAGAAACACATCTTATGCTGGACTATGTTTATGAGTTTTTATCAGAATGCTTGACTTGCTGTCGACTATTCCTTAATTTTTCATCATTCTAATCTATACTAACATAAATTTTCTAGTGATGCAGAGATAACTGCTTCGCCCAGTACGTCGCCATTGTTGGCAACCCTACATAATTTTTTTATTTTAACAAGAAATTTCATCTTTGTATCTTCCTTCACCTCAATCTTATGAACATTATCGTTTTGATATGATTAATGGATTAGAAAATATGTTCATTAATTCTTTATTATTGCACTTTCTTTTTGTTTTATGTTTGATTCATGAATGAAAGCATGAATCAAACATGAAAACCTAGATTGGTGTTATATTTTCTTTATAAGGCATTCTTTTAAAGGTCATCATGCTTGTATAAAATCGAAACCAAATGTTGGAATGACCTACTTTTGATATTTTGGATTTTTAATATAGTTATTGTATGGTTCAATGGTTTGTATTCAATTTATTAAGAGCCTTTTGATATTTTTGATAAACCCCTTGAAAATTCAATAGTTGTGTTAGTAGTCATGACGATCAATGCACACCTGCTGTACTCATGTCCTTACCTCACCTTGCTGGCACAACGTATTAACGAGCCATCCATTGCGTTCACAAGGTTTCTGTATTTTGTATGTCTAGTTCTCATTACATGCAATGGTAAAGCATCTACGATAAAACTCTTGGTGTATGCTTCCACTACCTTTCATATGATAACACATAGGTTTTTTTTATGGTCGTTTCCCCATTATCCATTCGATTTTGTTCCTATCGTTCCTACTATTCAAACCTAAAACTATTTTGAGTTATCCCTGTTACATTTTGGTCGCATTTTCCATGGATCTTGTCGTTCGCTTGGAAATGAATGGATGCCAACCATTACTCTCTCATGATGATGCGATCGAAGACTTAAAAATCCAATGCTAGGATGTCTTCCTGAAAATATTTGAAGGCTATAAACTTCAGGTGGCGCAGGATTTCATGCAGATCTTTGATGGTTGCAGGGTGAAAATTGGGGACACACAATTAGAGCTAACCGAGGGGTTTGTGAGTGAATCCATAGGGATTCCATCCACTGGTGAGAAATTGTTCAAAAAATCACGAATTGAAGGAGTACAGTGGAGCCTCTTCATGACGTCGAGGAAAATCAACTGTTGCGAGAAAGGTATTCCCATTTCCCTGGTTAAACCTAGGTGGCATATCCTGTTGTTGATTCTCAAACAATTCGTGACCTATGAGGGTCAATATGGATTAGTATTCCTCTATAATATTTGCTTACTCATGGATTTCATTGGTTTTGAATTAAGCATGCCATTTTATCTGCTGAGAAGTATCTATAAAATGTCCAAAAGATATAAGAGACATAGTGTTGATTCAAGTCTTTTCCATCATGGATTGATTAAGATCCTTTTGATATATCACTTGTCAACTATGGGTGAATGATGGGATAGGTTTTTGGTAAGGAATGGTTTTTCCATGACCATTCATATAGTAAAACTTATCCTAGACGAGCCATTGATTAAAAACTAGTCCTATTTTTCAATTGATATGCCAAACTCTACCGACATAAACCCTCTAGACATCGGGATACTGAGTAAGTCTTCACCTATAGGGTTTTCTGAGAAAGGGAATGCTAAGTTGAAGGTTATTAATCCTTGTGTTCCCAAAATTGAATCTAGCTCGATTGTTAGTATTAACCCAGATGTTGAAAAACCTCGTGAATGGATAACAAAGGAATGCACAAATATAGGCTTCAAAAACAAAAGGACAAGTCACCAAATTTAGAGAAAGCTTAGGAATCGGTCCAACACTCGTCTGAGCTTGATCGACTCGATCGAGATCAATGAGTGTTCAGACCCCAAGATCGAAGAGTTCCTCATTCTTGAAGACCCATATTTGCAGGGTTACAAGAAGAAAGTCATTACTCCCACTGAACCCTACAACTTTGTGATAAATTGCCATTGTGCCTCAAGGGTAAGGAGGGTTTCTCTGGTATTAGGCCTAATCAAAAGAAAATAACAGATAAGGTGGATACACCCATGTTTGACCGTGCACTCCATCAACCTACCATTCCTCATATATAGTTTGATGTTTGTTTCCATTGGATCGAGCAGTATTTCACAGACATACCCATTCTTCATGCAAGAATAAAAACTCTTACTGATCAGAACGAATCCTTGAGACAAGAAAATATCGACCTCAAAGTGCACGTAGAGAGGGAATCCAAACGCATTAAAAGATCAAGGAACATAATAATAAGAAATGAAACAAGTGTCAAGGCGATAGTAAATTCTGAGCAGGGATGATTTTAAGGATGTAAATTCATTTTAAAATTTAGAAACCTTGGCGAATCTTACTAATCCCTCATATGCCAACTATAAATGTTTAGAGATGTTTTTGTAAAAATATTCAAATTTCTATGGATTTTATATAGTTTGTATAAACGTTTAGAAATTTTCAAGGTACAATAATTTTATCCTATAGAATTTGGGCGAATCATTTTTAGAATGGAGAATATTTTTTTGGGAAAACCATGGAAAATTAGCCCATGAGCGAAATTTAGCCCCTAAAATAATCCTTGATTCTGAGCTACCTGACCCATCTTTAGTCAATTTCTAAATGGTATAACAGTTTCTCCTCTTATTTTATGCCTATTATCTATTTTCGAAATAAGTCGATTTGGAATTTGATTTTATTGCTAAACTAAGACTAGCTACAGAATCTTCGATTATGTAGCCAAGTCTCTTTGTAAATACAAATTAGAAATTGGTTGTGAATGATTTTCTAATTTATTAAATTTGTTAAATGTCTTTTCAGGAAGTATGAAATTATGTTGCTAATTATCTGGGGAGAAACAAATTCGATTATACATCTAAATGAATTAGTAGTTTCTTTTCTTTTTGTTTTGCAAAAACTTTTATCAATTTTTGACTGGAATCAACTCTGTTACAAGTGGTTGTTAGCCTTCTATTTTTGTAATATTTTTGGTTTCATGAAATCCTATCCTATCCTATGAGATAGGAAAATTTGATTTCAAATCATTTAAAATACTGTTCATTTTGTAATTAAGATACATCTTCACTTAGGACTGATCATGGACAAATGATCTTCAGGACTTAATGGAACAACTTATAACATTTCGGCTTTAGACTAATGTCAATGTTGTCTCATTTTAATTTTGTCCCTTTTATTTTGGAATATTAATGTGTTGTATAGCTTTAGTCTCAATGACATATGAAGTTCCATTTTATTCATGTTTTAAATGTTGTTCATAATTTGTTGTTTCACAAATTATCACTGTGATCATTATATCAATTTTAATATCATGATTTACGCATGATGTTTAGTTGATTGATTAAATGAATGTTTTACATTAAGATATATGTTACTGTAATCATTCATAATCACAAGATCATCGTACATACATGTTTACTAGTTTGTTCTCATATTTTGGCTATCAATAAAAACCTGGAGTTTGTTCGGGAAGTATCGATACAAACCTGTCATAGATTTTTCTTACAAGCAGGACAACTGGAGTTTTGGATCGCACAGAGGCACAAACATGTTATAAAACTAATTTCAGGTTAGATTTATTACCATTTAATTTATGTTATTAGTTTGTCTATCAGTGAAACAAGAAAGTTTAAATTGGCTTTGGCCATTAGGCTGTCCTTGTTTCAAGTCATGTTTTAATTAGTATTTTTTTTAAATTTTTTAGATCTTAGATTATAAAACAGAAAATATAAAAATATGTTCTTTCTTTATCTACTTTCAAAAACAATTACCAAACATTAATTTTTCAAGCAATTCACCGAAAATTTGCAACTTGTAAATATTTTGTTTATAAACGCATATTTGTAATTCTGGAAAAACTTGTAAATATTTAGATTAAAAATTATAGTTTCAGTATTAGTTAGTTTATTTATTTTCTTTGTTTTAAGACATTTATTGGCTAATGGATCCATTAAACCCGTCAGAATAGATTACACCAAATGGCTTGGGTTATTTAGACAACCCCAGACCAGATCTATTCTTCCAGTTGATGGCATGTCAAATTTGCCCGTCAACAAGTTCATAAGGTGTCTTGTCACTATGTGGTCTAAGGTGGGCTTTGTTAAGAATATGGATTGCTGTGTGTATTGCCTCTACCCAATAAGTTTTACCAATGTTCTTCTCATTCATCATTGACCTGGCCATTTGTTGAACTATTCTGTTTTTCCTTTCAACTCCTCCATTTTGATGTGGAGTTCTTGGAATTGTGTATTCTCTCTTGATCCCATGTTTATCACAGAATTCCTTGAAATCACTTGACATAAATTCTCCTCCTGTGTTTGATCTTAGTGACTTTAACCTATTGCATGTTTGATTCTCAGTTAAAGCCTTAAATATTTTAAATTTCTCAAATGCTTCATCTTTTTCTTTGAGAAAAGAAACCCAAGTAAGTCTGGAGTAATCATCACTGATCAGAATAAAGTAGTTTTCCTTCCTTGTGCCTTCCTGTCTTGATGATCCACATAAATCCATATGAACTAATTGGAGTGTTTTCTCTGTTGAAGCAGAGCTCTTGGATGTAAACTGTGTCCTGGTTAGTTTTCTCACTTGGAAGGGTTTACACACAGAGTCTTGTGGCTTTGATATTCTTGGAAGATCTTTCGCTTCCTCAAGATTTTTGAACTTGATTAAGTGGTCAAAGTTTAGATTTCCATGTATTATATGCCATAACCAACTTTCATCATGTTTTCTTAGATGAAACTCTTCATTATCTTCTTTCATCACATATACATTATTTTTTGTCCTTGTTCCTTTAGCCACCACTTGACCCGAATTTATAGATTTTATCTTACAATCCTTGGAAGTGAACACCACTTCACATCCTCTGTCACACATTTGACTTAC